>CAJNJA010054530.1:0-24795 GCA_905231915.1 Symbiodinium necroappetens | reverse complement strand
GCGGGCGGGCGGGCGGGCGGGTGGGTATGTATGTATGTGTATATAAAAATATAGATACATATATATATATATAGATATATATATATATAGACATATAGATACATAGATATAGAAACAGATGTGTAAATATATAAACACATATGCGGTTTAAGGCCTAATTGGGCAGACCATCTGTGGCGAGCTAACAGGGTTCTACCTGGGTTTTTGTCTGATTTGATACTAGTTGTTACTGCATGTCTTTCTTTTTTCTTTTGGGGGGGAGGGGGGTTGGAGGGTTGTACTTCTTCTAAGTTTTCATATGGAGGGAAAGACACAGGACCTTGGTGCATGCAGGAAAAGAGCCCTTGTCGCCGTCTCATGTAGCCTAAGCTTGAAACCCTGACACAAGACCCTAAGTTGCCCTACTAAATCAATTGCCCGAATCCCCAAAACAGAACCTCAGAGCCCAGCTGCTCGACCAGGAGACAGAGACTCCACGGCAGGAGTCGTGGACGTGGCCTATTCTGGGCTTCGGTTTGGGACGTAGGGCTGGGGTCTCGGATGTAGCCTTTTTGGGATTTGGGGGCTTTGGGGCGCGAGTTTGGGTTTAGAACTTGGCTTGGTGGAGTAAGGTTTGTGCCTTGGGACCGACGTGTGGGTTTCGGGACCGGGTGGCTTCAGGACTAGTTTAGGCTTTTGGGTTCTTGGGCTAGTATTCTGGCCTGTTGCTACAACCCGGATCTCTCAGCTCTCTATGGCTCAAAATCATATGAAATTCATCTCAAAATAACTATGCTCGCATTCATGTGGGTGTGCCTGTATGCCAACCTTTCTCTCTCATGATGTTTACCATGTGTATGGGTGTATGTATATAAATATATAAATATATAAATATATAAATATATATATATATATGTCTGTCTGTCTGTCTGTCTGTCTGTCTGTCTGTATGTATGTATGTATGTATGTATGTATGTATGTATGTATGTGTATATATATATGTATGCGCACACATGTGTAACATACGTGTGTGCGCACCTGTGTGTACTATTCAATAACAACACAGTCCAGATGAAGCGAACAGAAACAACTTACGTATGTATAACCGTATAACCATCTATATTGATTAATATATATATGTGTGTGTGTACATGTATGTCTACATACACGGGCCTGACTATGTGTGTACATGGACTCTGATACAAGCCTCACTATTTAAGACAACATGTCATGTAAGGATGAGACATATTCAAACATAAACCTAGATCAGAAGGACTGGTTCTACTACAGGAACAATGCCAACCAAATAACTACGCAGTCATTGAAGCTTTAGACGCAGTGAAGAACCTCCGACGCTCAAGCGCCTTGCTGGTGGAAGTCGTCGGAGGTGTATCTTTGGATGCCTCTCTGGCGAGATGAATTGTCACCTCGAGCTTTACGAGGTAGGCACTGCTTAACAGGTAAGGTCTAAGCTTGAACGGCCTAGGGTGTGAACCCTAAGCCAGAAACCCCAACATTCTTCAATGCCGGGTCTAGATCCAGTGGTGCTTCATGTAAGTGACGAGCATTAGTCGCATTATGCGTGATCGCAATCTTTTATTATTCCCTCTATGGCCATCGAAGTCTTCTCCCGTCGGCTTCTCCCGGTAGTTGCATACTGCATACACGACGTGCAGCTAATGTAGAGGCCTGGAAACTTGCAATACAGTTTTGGCATCTGTTCTACAATAATTTGATTGTAGGCTTCTATATAAAGTCTTCCAGTTGCAGGCTCTCCCACCGAATCAGGAATCGCAGGTGTTGGCATTCCTTTGCTTGCAGTCGCAAGTTTCAAATGTTCCTCTGTTTCGGCGAGAAGGCTGTTAGAAAGTAGGGTCAGGCACTAGGGGTCACCTTATTATAGGTGAACGAGACTACTGGGCTTCTGAAGACCATCCTAAATCATATACTCCCTATAAATCCCCTATAAGCAACAAACCCTTGAGTGACGTCGACATCTAAGCCGACAGGAGCAAGTGCCCAACTTGTGATTGAAGCCAGGTTTTCCAAGATAAGAGCAGGCTTCAGGGGTTTCGGATTTCGGGTAGCAGCGTTGAGGGTTGAGGGCTTTTGGCGTTTAGGGTTTAGGGTACGGCATTAGGCAAAAACCAGAAAGTTTAAGTCAAGAACAGCACTCGCCCATAGCTTCAAAGCCTCCCTACTAACTACCCAAAAGCGCAGCTTCCGAAACCCAAAAGGCATGGAACCTTCAGGCCTAAACCCGAAGAGTCAAGGTTTAGAGGCCCCAGATCCATCCGAGACCCCACGCCTCTCGTGGCGACACCAGTAAGGCCTTCGAGGAGACGCTGGGTGTCCGCAGTTCAGCACGGGACGGCGACTGCACCTCAGAGCCTTGGTGCTTCGGGCCCTAGCAATCTCAGACGGTGTCACTTGACTTGTCGGCGAGGGTAATTGGATTGCGGGTGTAAGGGCCCTCGCTCTTACTTTTGAATAGGATGTTCGACTACGAGTCGGGAAGAGGGGGAAATAGTTGGTATGCCTACCTAGAGAAGGCGACCCCCTCCTTTTGGGGGTACAAGATCAGAGCCCCAATATGACACACGTGATGAACCTTTGAAAACGAAGTTTTAGCGCTCCTTGGAAAGAGTGCAAGTCGTTTTCGGACTGAAGATGCCCTATGGAGGGTTGGGATTCCGATGAGGTTCCCAAAGCCACCAGGGGGCTGGTGTTCTCAATGTTTGGATGCATCGACTGTAAGTACTGTAACAACTTTAGTACAAGGTCGACGTCCACATCGACCAGAATGTAAGCTCTCCAAGGTAGTGAACACGATTTCTTCCCAGCAGCTTGACTGGCACAGGAGTGCAGCAGACAACGAGTAACAATTATGCTGCAAACTCCACAAGGTTTCCCTAGAGGCTAAGGCTCGGCATCTGAATAAAACATCACCTTTTCCGAATTTCGTCGGACATCAAAACATTGAATCTCAAGCCCAGGCCCTAAACACGACATTAACGCTAGAAGCCCCAAGCCGTAAATCAAACCCATTGAACCCTCGGCCCAAATCCCAAAACAAGCACTTTGAGGCCTAAAGCTCAGATCATAGCTGCTAAACCCCGGGCGAACCCCCTCTTTAAATACTGAGCCGCGCGTCACGGAAACCCTATAGACTAAACTTAGTGCGCCGGGAACCCCCAAAGCCATTAACTCAAGCCTTTGAAGGTGAGAAACTCTCATCTGTCGGCGCATTGTGCACCGAAAGCGGCACCTTCTAGGGTTTCTACAAGATCTTATCATCTTATCGTCGCTCAAAGGATTTGTATCGGGTTTTCTGCCATGTATACCAAACCAGCACTTGAAGGCGGCAGTTTGGACCCTAGTATAGACGGCAGAGGCTGGGTTCCTGATATAAGGATCCCAAAATAAGGCTTTTCTGAAACACCCACAAAGTGGTGTAAACTTCAGAGTACTTCAGAGGGATGGCAGGTCCAGCACTTTCGCCAACCTGGAACCAGTGACCGTAATGGCCACAAAACCCAGGAGCTCAAAACTCAAAAACAAAACATGAATTGCTTATCGGCTTGTTTATTCGGCTTTGTATTAGACTCTAGAGCTCTCGGGTTTCATGGGCTTTAACGTTTAGGCCTCGAGCATGATAGCTAACATGAAATCGGTGACCGCACTCGTAGAGTAATTTCTCCAGAATGGCCACAGGTAGAATGACCGCAATCTTCTAGGTACTTGGCTCCCAATCAGAAGTGGATCACTGGTAACTAGTAGAGCCAACCTGCAAAAGTGACGGAAAGAAACACCGCTGATGCCCTTTTACTGCTTCGTATCGGAGTATCGTTTGACAGAAATGGTGGCAATGGTGTTGCAAGCATACCCACTGGCATCCCAAAGCCCAAGACCTCAGTCTTGCCGTTTTGAACACCTGAGCTCACCCGAGCCCTCGCCACAAACCATAAAAACCTAGCTGGTTCGGCACCTTGCGCCATAAACGCAAGGTTTCAAAGTAACCAAACGGGGCTCTTTCAGCCGTATATAGGGTATCGGGGTCTGCTAAATACTGGCGATGCCGCTACATGCTTTGTGTAAGAACAGCTGCGATCTCAAGATGTTAATGAGAAACCCCATTGCCCAACGAAGCAACTCTTACTGCAAACGATGCGCCCGTACTCAAAATGGAATTCCCTGGCGCAGGGTTTGTTGCTGCCCCACTGAAACAAAGCCGCGACCTCACCCTACGGACCGAAAGTGCGAAAGTTTGCAGCCCGAAGCGCCAGAGAGTCCAGGGGGTCACTTGTCCGACGAGAACGTCTCCCATTGGCCTCGGAGCTGGGATATGGCTTACTCGAGATACATGGACAGCTCAGGGATTAGGGTACTGATGATAGGTAAACTGGGGTTTAGGAAGCTGGGGAGGGGGGGGGGATTGGCAGGAAGTCCCAAGCTTGCGACTCTACAAACTTGGAGCCAGGCCGTAATCAAACCCTGAAGCCCCAAACAGCGGGAAACATCCGAAGCACCTCCCACGTAACCAAGGGACCTACATAATTATCATGCCACGGTCCCGATAGATCCGCAGTATAGCAAAACAAAAATCTACGGATAGTGGATTGGGGAGCCACAAAACCAGGAGCGGTGTTTGCGCAGTACCAGGTACCCGGCCTCACCGGCCTCTTCGTTGGTGTTTTGCCTGGCTTGGCAGTCACTGCTGATTACGGCTGAGGGCTTAGGGTTTGGGACTTTAGGGTTTAGGATGGTTAGGCGCTAAAAGCTTCAATCGTATCAATTTATCGTCGGGCCCAAAAACGGAGTGTTTTTAACTGCTGTCGATGTGTCTTTTTTAAGGGGAAGCCCCAAATCTTGAACCCTCAGAGATAGCGGAGATCTTCAAAAATCCCCAGGATTTTCCAAGGCGACCCCCTAGTTACATGCAGGAGTATCACGAAAATCTGAACATCTGATCGCCTCGCTAGCTTAAGCAGCCACTTCATGTGCAGGGGTTATAGATCGTACGGGCAATCACTGCATTGCGGCCGGCCTCTGAATCAGAGTCGGGTACCTGAGCTAGGAAGCTCAACAGAACAGGCATTTCCCTTGCAATGACGGATCCGAAGACCAATAACAAGATTTACAACACCCAACAAACATCTGCAACCATCTGGCCTCTACACAGGGCAGAAGGACGCAAACCCTGCACCCTAAACCCCAGACAGAAAGCTGACCCCACAGCCTCCCTGGTGGGCAACTCTCTTTCACCCGGGCTAGAGTGACAAGGTCTGCGGTGGGTCGTGGCATGTGTACATTTTATATGTACAAACATTTCATCATAAATATAAACATATAATAACAAATGGATATATATATATATTAATAGATATCTATATATATATATAGAGAGACATATGTATGTGAATATGTGTACGAACCTACGTACACACATACCTACATCCATAGGCACGTTCGTTCGGGCATGTGTTTGCTTGTTTGCTTGTCCGTGCTTGTGCGTTTGTGTGCTCGTTCGCGTGTTTGCTTGTTTGTTTAGTTGGTTGGTTAGTTGCTTGCTTGCTTGTTTATTCGAGGGTATACATATCTCTCCGGTAGAAACACATATATGAACGTGTATCTGTTTGCGTATACATATACGAGTTGTCTAGCACGTTCTATGGAAATGTCGGTGTGGTCTTCGTAGTAATTGAAAGATACAGAATCCGGGCTGCCGGAAGAGCTGGTTTAACACGATAGCTACGAAACAAAACGAGTGTCGGTAGTTCCTGGGGGGTAACCATCCATATAACATATATATATATATATATAGATATATATGTACGAACATACACCCGTACGTACATACATGCATAGAAATCCATGTGCTATAGAGAGACAAGGATAAGTGGATTTCAGCATTCATATATACGTATGTGTCTATATACGTATATATATATATATATGTATAGAGAGAGAGAGAGAGGTTCTTAAATGGAGATAACAACGGTACGTGTGTGTCTGTGTGTGCGTGCACGTGCAGCGCATGTCCAAACAACAAATTGCACGTCAAGGCATATCTGTACTCACAGATACATATGCAGTGCACATACATGCATACATACACACATACAAACATTCATTCATACACTCCGAAATGATATTGGCTTATGTCTCTTCGCCCCGAAGCAAGCACATAGTCGTACATGGCCACATGCCAGTAACTCAACAAAAAGAAGTTACAACATTGGATATGCGAGCTTCGCACCAGAGAGGTTCAGGATGCAGCTGTCAAATCAGCCGACGACAACTATGAGTGTGAATCCGAAGCTAATTGCCAAGTACAAAAACGAAGATCGATCAGCTACATCACAGCAACCAACAGGTCCTGAACCGTAAAACTTCTGAGCCCAGCAGCTTGCTGCTCCCCTTGCTCCCAGAAGATCCAGCAAGGATTTGTCCGACTGCAGATAATGGCCGCTTGCTGTGCAAGCCCGACTCGGCTGTGGAAGGGCGCTGTCCATTCCGCATCGGTCGCACGCCATTGACAAAGCTGCGGAGCAGTGATCGGAGCTCTTAGCACCTATGCCTTCGTGAAGAGACACTTCTGGAAGTCCGGTGAGAGCTCACATCATGGGAAATGCCATCACAGCCTAGCAGACTCCTGAATGCTTGGTTATGCGACTGCTGGACTTGGGTTAACGAGTGCAAGACTTCCGCTGTGGAGGCCTATTGTTTCGGAGCTGTCTGGCGCAACGGACACCCGAGTTGCATGCCGTCAGAACAACGAATCCAACAAAGTGACGCTAAAAATAAGTGCAGAATAAGCAGTTGCTCGAAGGAGCAACTGTCTTCTCCATCGCGAATCAAGTGCATGTGCAATCCAAGATGCACCATCAGAATATCTTACCACACTGTCCAGTGAGGCTGGTACTGGACCCTTGTCACCCCTCGAATGGTGCATTAGGCTGTGGGCGGCATGGCGCAACGCAGACACTGAGGGACATGGCAACGTTGTTAAGCTCAACCCCGAGAATGAGTCTCTCGCTGCTGGAGTTCGCGGATCTCAGCTTCGATTCAGACTGTTCTGATGCAAAGGCGGAGTCCCATTAAGAAGGTGAACCTCGATGGCCTCGAGAAGGTCAGCAGATACAGTACACCCCGTTGAAGGATCCTGGTTGTTGGTAAGCCCACCTCGCATGTCGCAAAGAAGCTGAAGGGCTGCCGGCCAGTCATGGGCCTCAGGGCCAGCGAGCACCTATGTGACTGCTTTGGTTTTCTATACAGCGGGATCGAACAGGTGTTCAAGAACTCAAACGAACCCACTGATGCTCAAACTCTGAGCTTAAACCTGAATCCCGCATCTGTCAAACCCTGAAAGCCCCGATCCCAACCTCCTACACCTCTAAACCTCACACAAGCCCTTGAAACCGAACACGAAGCCTCGACTCGACTTTTAACCCCAGACCCGAAACGCTCAAACCTGAACCCCTAAATCCCCCAAGCTGTTAATCTGACCTTAGGCGAAATAATCCTCAATTCAAAATTTGTGCAAGCACCACGGAACAGGTCAATTACCCTTAGAACCCACCAGCAGGTAGTAGTTGGCTCCTACATCTTCCCCAACGGACAAACTCGCAACAACCGCCAAACTAAAGCACCCCCCCCCCCCCCCCCCCCNNGCCTCGCGAGCTCCCCGCAGCCCCCGAACCCCCCTGCACCCCACGAAACCCACGTCCCGCAGGCCAAAAAAAACGAGCAACAAAAGCCAAGCAAAAAACAATAACCCCTCCGTTTAAAGTGTCCGTCTGAAGGAACTAAGGAACCCCTACCGCATCCGAGAGCAGATGGTCTCGTTAGTTCAGTTGGACTCTCAGGCACCCTTCTTGGCGAATCGGGCAGATAGTAAGCAATTGTGGTAATCGCGAGGTGTTGAGGGGGCTACCCCAAGACTTTAAGAACAGCTCAAAAAATTCAACGTCCCATGACGCCAAGTAAAGCAACTATAGCCACAAAGCCCTTAAGCAAACTCGTGGTCAGAGTTCTGCTCAACGCCCAACACGAACGGAACGTGCGCAGCCTTCCCAGCGCTCCGCTTCCCAGGCCCCTAAACCCTTAAAGGCGCAAAAAAAAGAACTCACTGAAAAACCTGTGAGCCTTGACCCATACACCCCCTACAACACGACTTGGAGGAAGAGGGTTCAGGGTTTAGGGCCAGCAAGCAAGCCAGCTTCAAGAATCGCTTCATCATCAGAGCAACTTCAAAAGCCGACAACATAAGGTTGTACCCGAAGGCCATAGCTCAGGACTCTTAGTAGTTGGAAAATCAAGTCATGTTCTCTACAAATACATACACACGCCTGTGCGTGTACACATACATACGATGTCTCATAAACACGAGAATTATTTACCAACTATTCAGACCGCTGTATTGGACGTAATTAACTTGCCATTTCATCTCAACCCTCCCTAACCCTAAACCGGAAACCCAACAGTGCAGACCCTGAGCCCTCTACTACACATTCTGCATCCCTGCCCTAGTCCTCCAAGCTGCAGGGATCAACTCAAGGAATACCTCGATTGAGTAGGGAGTCTAGTTCAAACCCCACCAGTCCCTTGGTTAAGGCGTCTTCCTTATTGGTTTAAAACTTAAGCGCCGTTGGAACCATAACTAAAAATAATGTGTTCAATATTCCGTGGAGTTTCATTACAACACAAATGCAGACTCGATAACTCCCACGAGCACTCGAGAAAAGGCTTGTCTGAGGATCCTGGCGCGGCCGCACGCGCCGATGGCTGCTGAGTAGGTGGGCGGCACTCGGGAGATCCCGTGCTCTTCCTGACGTAGCGACAGAGGTTTAATTTGGCTATCCTGACAGCAAGATTATCTATAGTATAATGGCAGTGGTGCAGTAGTATTTTGTTTGGCCAGCTATTAGACCCCAAAGGCTAGCATTCGAAGCCGCGCATACCCAAGAACAAGGCTCCCAACACCGCATGAATCCAACTCGTTGTGGCCGGAGATGGCGGGAGCACGCCTCTGGAGGCGGAACCCTACGGGACTGCGCCGGAAACACTGGGAAACACGAGTCAATGCCCAAAACGTGCACGGCACTGTGGCGGGACGAAGATGTCGGAAACAGAACGGCAGCGATTCCGAGATCAAACCGGGGAGCCGCCAAACTGAGCACTATTGTTCCCGTCGTCGAAAATGGGCAACGCATCACAGCCGAACTGCCGGGCGGTGCATTCCTCTAATTTGAAAGTAGCAGGCCCAGCAGTGTTGCCACGCTGTCTAGAGAACGACTTGCAATGATTTCTGCTAATCTATACGTACGCTCCGAAAGGCTCTGAACCCTGAACCCTAAATCCGAACATCCAAAAACATCCAAAAACCCAAAAACATCGGCCCTCGAAGCCCTAGCCCGGAGGCCTAAATCCCGAACGTTGAACACTGCACCCCCACAGTTGGCGCACCATGGCTCCGAGGAGACGGTAAACGGCTCGGGACGTCTGCGCGCCTCGGGGGCATGCGGGATGGAGCTCTGCCCTTTGGAGCTTTCGAAATGGAGTTTTGTCAGGGCTTCATAGGGATATATATATATATATAGTTACAAAAGAGCTTCATTTGCAGAATCAGAAGCTTACAAGGGTTCTGTAATGTTGTTCCAGGACGATAGGTCTTACGGATTTAGGGTTTTTGCTGTTGAATTCTGCGGGCGGGCGGGATTTGGTGGTTTTGCTAGAGTCTGAAGGGCGAGAATACGGCTTTTGGGACCAACTGCAATATTATAGGATTATTAATCCTATAGATCTGAGGAGATAAGTCTACACTGTTCATGTTTGTGAGATGCTCAAACGAGCTATGTAACCCTAAACCCTGAACTCTTAAACCGGGTGTTGCAACACCATCTTTGGAGAAGCTATTTTAAGGTAAGGGCCGTGGGGAGGTACAGTAATCAAGCAAGAAAGCGGGAGGGAGGATTTAGGGTCAGCTGTGCTGTGGATGGGTGTTGTGCCATGTGTGCCAGACTGTGGGCCCTTTTCAACGGCTTACACATTCACCGACGTGGGGTGTAGGGTCGAGCGTCGAAAGGCAAGAACTTTCGGTTCAATGCCTCGACATGTGACGTGGTGTCCTGGGGCAGATGCGGAGAATCGCGGCATTGAAAAGCCAAACACCCATGCTGCCATCTTCGCTGCAGCCGAGTACCTTCACAGGGTTTAAGACTTATAGGGTAAACTTTCCGGGTAAACTCTGATAAGGCCACTTCTACAGATAATCCTTGCAACTTGCAGGGCTTGTGCTCTGCATGAAGACCCGCATGTGTGTGTGCCTTGCAGGTCTCAGCCCAAAAACCTAGCTCCGAATACTCCGACATTGCGGCAGTCAGCCTGCGACGATCGAGTTCTACGCAATCCTCTGAACCATCGGTCCGTAAAACTATAACCATAAACTGCATGGGCGCACTTCATCGATAATTCCTTGCAGGGAATCCTCTGCTGTTGAGCGGGTCGAGTCTGCCAAGAAAGCCGTAGTTCCTCGAGAAAACATGAAACTGGGGTTCTGAGGTTCCGGATTCTAGGCCTAGGGTTAGGCCTGCGTTTTGGTCTCGGGTCTAGGATTTGAGGTTGGGTCTGCAGTTAAAGATTCAAGATTCCCTCTATAGTATGCAGGGCTGCGTCCAAGCCTCAAGATGTTGCGGCATTTCAATCATATGGCAATCAGACACAAAAGTTGCAATTCCGCTCGGGGAGCAGGCTCTCCCGTGCCATGTTATGATAGGCTTGTCTCTTCCAGGATTCAAAACCGTGTTGTTTCTCCAGCGGGATGATTAATTCCCGAATCCCCTTCAAGCAAAAACGGCACCTGCAATTTCCAGCGCTGCGGCACGCAGCGACTCGCGCTCTGGGTTCAGGCCTCAGTATGCTTCGTAGCGAGCCCAATCTACCAACGAAGTAAGTGCATGTCGACGAATCGCTTGACTCAGTATCTAGTCACTAGTCGTACGTCGTACATCCGCAGATGCGCTCATGCATGCTTGTTCGTCTGATTAACTCCATGCCTACGACTGTATGTACATATACGCAAATGAAAGCATGCGTGTGTGTGTGTGTGTGTGTTTTGTCTTGTATTTCTGTGTAACAGCTTGATGCGATTACCAAGAAAATACCGATGTCTCATTGTGCCAGACTGAGAACCAATATCACAGGAGCCTGACTATGCCTGTGCTCGTTTGCTGCAGGCTCGCGGGCGTAGGGCTCAGGCCTCAACAACTAATTAGGCTCGAACCCAAGCGAAGCCATCCTTGCATCCAAGTATCTGTATGTATGTATGTATGTATGTATATATATATATAAAAATTTATTTATTTATGCGGATCGATGGATGAAACGATAGGCGGATGGGCAGACAGATCGATAGATGGAACGATACAGTAGATGGTTGGGCAGACGGATGGATCGATGGATGGATGGATGGATGGATGGATGCATGGATGGATGGATGCATGCATGGATGGATGGATGGACGGATGGACGGACGGATGGATGGATGGATGAATGGAGGAATGGAGCAATGGAGGGAGGCAGGGAGGGGAGGGGACGGGAGGGGAGGGGAGGGGAGGGGAGGGGAGGGAGGTTGGTTTTGCTCAGATAGGTGGATAGATCGGTAGATGGATAGACAGACAGATAGACAGGTGTGTATGTTTGTAGAGCGTCAGAGTGCAAGGCAGAATTAGGTCCTAGGCTCATCCGTGTCCTTGGGTCCTTAGGGGTAGCATCCTTTAATTAGGGTATGGGTAAAACATGGCGAATCCTGCATCCAAGGTGGCCCGAGGCTTGGAGTTTGAGTTTCAGGTGCCAGGGGTGGAGGTACAGGGATGGTGCCTAGTCTCGGAAGAGGCCTTGAACTGCACACCCCGTCTTTCTCCGCAAGATCTCGAATTCAGCAGGTGACCCCTAAACCCTGGCGCCCAAACCTCAACCTTCTTGGTTTCCAGCGTCTGCTCCAAAGCTCCCGAAGCCTCAGCCGCGTGCTGGGACTTGCAGCAAAACTCTGCCAGAACAAGCACGATCAAGAGTCGGTTTGCCTGACTCGACGACCGCATCCGATCTCGTACTCCCAGTAGCTCCAAAAACACAAGACATGTGCAGAAGCCAAAGGTGCAGAAGCTTATGTTTGGCATTGTCGCCTCTAGATGTCGCACCTCGTCTTGCGTATGTAGAGCAGGCCCTACCCTGAACCCTAAGCCCTGAAGCACTAAACCGTAGACCCTCAGCTGCAAACCACTCCCCGCAACGCCAAAAGACCATAATTTGGCTGAGCCCGGAGCATTGCCAGCGCTCCACGCCCATTCGAGAAGCCCTTATCAGCAACGCCTCTGGCTTGTTGGATTTAGTGGTGTTTTGGGGTTTACGCGCTGGGGGTTAGGGTGTGTAGGGATTGGCACAGGCATAGGTCTGAAATGATTCAGCGGTGCACGGCTTGGGGCTTGGGCTTTGAAGTGACTCTCGGCCTATTGGCTGCACGTACCGTGGAAAGCTCTGCGTCCGAGTTTGCAGCGCAAGGTCAGTGGGGAACCGTGCTGTTCGGGTGAGAGCGTGTTGTCGAATTTACTCTGGCGTAGTAGCTGCAGAAGTGGAAAGCAACACATTACCGGCTTTGCTGAGGAACGACCAGTTGTCAGATGAACCCACATCTCCTGCTCCGGTATCCTGCATGCTTTGCGAATCTATCACTGGGGGTTTTCATCCTTGGCCTTGAGAGACGTTACATCGATTTGTAGGTTCAAAAAGACAAGAGCACCGAGATGACGGACTGCACCCCAGGTCCAGGTCACAGCGGGGCCTACTCAACCCTAGACCCTGCAACCCCGAAGCCCTAAGCACTTTAAATCCCAAAACCGGAACTCCCAACAAATCCACGGTCCTGAGATGCCTGTTTGGGTATTCACTATCCTAGGACGGGTATCGAGGTTTGAGAGCTTTCGGTCTTAGCGGTTTGGGGTTTCGACTTTCGGGGATGTTAAAAGATCATTGGAATTGAGGATTCCTATGTAAATATTCGCCAACTCGCCAACTAGGCCAGGCTTGGTGCTGCCAGCGCTCCCTGTGTGTGAGCCACGGCCGCGGCATAGCAAATTGCATCCGGCTGAACCTGCGAGCGATGCTGAGGTCTGAGCGGGTACCCTGGTCGGACGAAGGATACTTCGGAGACAGGTTTTGATTTTAACTGGTGACTAAAATGGTAACTAGCTCCTCGTCCAGAGTCCATGCCTCCACCACCGATATCCAGTCTCGATGCACTTGGGGGATCACTTACGATTCGGTGGTCTTTTGTGGGCCCTGGCCTGTTGCACAAACGGTCCTGCTATGTAGGGTTAATTAAACTGGGCTGCCGTAGTTGGTGAACCCAACTTGTGCGTTTGGTCTATGGGCAACCAGGCGGAGCATTCCCTGCCTTTTGGTCGGGCATGTTGCGGATCAAGGCCATTGCTGCCTCCCACTCGGTGCCTCCATAACACCGGTAGACATGACAGTTTCAGAATATGCGGGACCCTGACTAAATATGTTGACCCAAACCCAGTTAGTGATATGCCTCTAGGTTCCAGCACCTCCTGGGATCTTCTTTGATGTACGTCAGGCTTTAGGGGTTTAGAGGCATTAGGGTTTATAGGATGTAGGTGCAGGGCTGTACGGTTCATCGCGGGCAACATGTTGGTTCATTCGGCTCTCGTGTGGCACGGGCAAAGGTGTCGCAGGAAGCACGAAGTTCCAATGAGCTCGAAGCAATGCACTGCTCACCGTCAACCTTAAACTTTAAAGTCCAAAGTCCCCAACCCTAGAAGCTCGCCACAAGGGTGTCAGCATCCATGTACCACACAGTATTTGCTGGAGGTTTTCGTAAACCTGAACAAGTTTGGTTTGGTACGGAGGGTTTAGGATGCGGGGTTTAAGAGATGGGGGGGGGGGGGCGGGGGTTATTTACGATATCAAAACGTCCTTGTAATACGCTGTGGCATCAAGTGCTTCGCAAACAAAGTGGTTTTGCTCGCATTAACGGAAGTATCTTGAGTCGCGAAGCCTAAACCCAAGAGCAGGACTGCAAAGTGAATCTAGCTTAAGGACGATCCAAAACCTACCGCAAACCCATGCAACGTTACCCTTAAAACCAAGTCCCCAAATGTAAACCCTGTAGCCTGTAACTGAAAAGCCGCACTAATTGTATGCTTCTTACGATATTTTCGAAAACCGGAAAGAATAAAATGGCTCCAGTTATTCAGCCTCCTATATTACGTCCCCTTAGCCCCCTTTGTGTACCCAAGAAGTTGGGCCTTTGGAGCAAGCCGAGATCACAGTAGTGCACCTAAGGGAAACCAACAGATTCCAATATGAAGAGACTGATGACGGATGGGGCTTGAGTCGGTTCGTGGGGGCCCCGCTTGGGCTCTCGTAGACTGCACCGTGCTGTAGTGCTGCTTGGATTTTCTAGCCGAAGACTTTCCCTAAACATCCCTAAACCATAACCTTGAAACCCCAAGCTCTGAACCCTGAAAAACCCAAACCCTAGAAACAAACATGACCCCCTTTTTGCTGACACTCCCATATGATACGACATAAAAACCCCCAAACTCTTCACCCCAAGCACGAAGCCAACAAGAAGCACTGAACCTGGAACATAGGCTGCCACAAATACTCCCCACATGGCAGGAGTATGCCTCTCGGGCCGCAATGCTCAAAAGCGATAGCTTCAACCCTAAACCCGACTCGAAAGAAAACATCGGATGTTCGACCCAAGGTGTCATGTGGGTTAGTTCCACACAAGTGTTTATTAGACAGATCTCGGGGCCACAAGTATATGAAACAACAAAGGGCAAGTACAGAATAACGTACATAGAACATAACCCTAACCCTCCAGGTACCTACTATATAGGGCCCTAGGGGCTCTAGTACCCTCTATAGTAGGTACCTGGAGGGTTAGGGTAATGCTCTCCGTTCCCTGGAACCTTCAAGCCGACACCATATGCCCAAAACCCCAACCCCTCAATCCCAAGCCCCAAGCACCACCACCGGCCTCATGTAAACCCATAGCACAGAGACCTTCAAGCCGAAACCCATCTAAACATTCAGCGCCCCTCTCAAGAACACGAACCAAAAAAATGCCTGAACCCACACTGCGCCTGAATGTACCAAACGTGCTTTCAAGCCCGAACGCTTGCGCCCTAAACCTTCGTCGTTTGAGCAGAGAAAACGACAGTGCCCTGGACCTGCACAAGTTCAGCCGAAGGGCAACTCAAGGGTTTGACTTGCGGCGGATTTTGACCTCATCTGGATGTTGACCATGCAGCACAGGGCCGTGAAGAGGTTGGAGGATTCAGAGTTTAAGCATTTAGCGTACTGGACTTCGGGGCAGGATTTTTCGGGTCAGGATTTGGGGCTCATGAACCCGGGTCTGGAGCAAGGCAACTCTTTATAGTCTACGGCCTGGGCCTGCACTGCTACGTTGACGTGCAGCACTGTTTCCAGCACGAGTCTCTCAATCTGCTGGCAGTACAATGACTGTTGCTACTATCCGGAACTGCCATAATCTAATTCTTGGCGGGTAGACGGTAACGTGCAGGCTATGGCGGCCCTACAACCAAGTTTATTATGGTAGCCAAAGATGAACTTTATCCGCCCTTGCAACCATGCCATGACTCTGTTGGTTGCACAGCGTGTAACTATCATGCAGCTTCCAACCATCATGCTGATGATGACGATGCTTTTTCAATTCAATCTGAGCAAACTCATTCGGATCCCGCCTCATCGTCGACATCTGCAGCAGCATTCGTTACCGTCCAAATCAGCATGGTATTTATCACACCATTATCGTCATGATCTGGTCATCGTCGCCGACCTTGACAGCAACCCACTTGTCTACACCGCCCAATCGCAAAACTAATCTCTGTGACGCTCTGTCGAGGCTCCATCCACAACCGGATCGTCAGCCAAATCCCTTTACTGAGATTTCTATGTTCCCAGAGCAGGGAAGCCATCAAAGGTTCTACAGAGCCCTGTTCACGACTCTCTTTATGACTCGATGATGGTATCTTATACCTAAGGGCCCTTTGTCATAAGAGCTCCGTAGAAGCTCCCAGGGCTCCGGCGCCTCTTCCAACATGCACAAGGCCTACCCCGGGTCGCAGGGAAAGTTCCAAAAATTCAGGGCTTTCTGCGCAGCGGGCTCATGCATGTAGCTTTTGAACGGCTTAACAGATGAAAACCCTTCGTAGCTACGGCCGTCAGCATCATCAACAGCGCCAGCACAACGCAGCCCTCAGCCACGTAGTTCCGCAGCTCCGAGTTGGAAAGGAGCTGAAAAAAACAAGGACGGAACAAGACCCCACCCTCAAGCATGCTCAGGATGCCCATGAATCCAGGGAGAATTGGTTGCAATAAGGGGCATTGGGCTCTGCAACCCTTGTAAGACTCAATCCTATCAGACCGAGTGAAAGCTAAACCAAAAAGACCAGTGTGGCAACCCTGCAAACCCATACGTGCAATTCTAGCAACCTGCAAAGAAGCGACAAATTAGGGAATAAGTGTGCGCGCTCTTAGAATACTGCAAAGTTTAAATTAAAACCCAACAACAGTCCGCGAGCCTCGATCCAACGAGCCTGCAATCGCAGGACGAGGCTGAACGACCACCCTATGGGCTTTTAAGGGCTTGGGGTTTAGTAAGGGTGAAAGCCCGAATCCAACACAAAGGGTGCAAAGGTGCAAGCACATCGCCATTGAGTTGTTCATTGATTCGGCAATTTGCATTTCTCGCATGCTCGGTTCTACTTCCACTTACATCGATAATTGTTTTCACTGACTCATGCATGAACAGACACACGCACATGTGCGCGCACACACACACGCACACGCTCGTGTGTGCGTGTGTGTCTGTCTCTGTGAGTGTGTGCGCATCTGTCTCTATGTGTGTGTGTGTTGATGCAACGAGCACACATTCACAGTCCAAACATCATAAACCTTCGCACGGCTTCGACGGGATTGTATCCGGTCAGACAGGCGCCTGCACAAACTAGTTGTGCATGTCTACGTGTATAGCCCAGTGTAGGCATGCAGGCTGGTTGCCCCACAAGCTGTGGTGTAGTTCCGTCGCGCAGCACCACCAAAAGGCGTGTTCAACATGACATTAAACTGGTGACACAATGTGCAACATCTCGTGAAGTACCGAACCCTACTACCCTACTCTAACAGTACAGTCAGACAGTCCAGATGACACCTGTTGAAGGCCAAGTACTTTGAAACCATCGATCCCATGCCGCTCAACATGCCTACCAACAAAGTGTTCCCTCTCATAAAGAACCTTTAGAGCAACCCGAAGGCCCGAAGCCTAGGCCTTAGGCGCAAGACTAGAAATCCCAAACCTCTCACATACCACACTTTCGAAGAATCTTTTGAGCAAGCTCCGTGTAAACTTGCCCCCGCCTGCTGCTCGCAGGCCTGAGCCGCCAAAGCAAAGCAGCCTGTTGAGGTTGAGGGTTTTAGGGCTTTGGGGGCATGGAATTAGGGGCTCAGGCGCAAGATAGTTTGAGTAGGCACTTAGGTTTAGCGAGTGTAAGTAGCTGAATACTTAAGGGACCATAGGAACACTAGACGATGGTTTGCGCCGAGGCCACGGGCCTCAGGAGTACCCTCCAAGTTTCGTCCCCTCCCCCCCCTTCCCCGCCTCCCCCCCTTTCCCCCCCTTTCCCCCCCTTTCCCCCCCTTTCCCCCCCTCCCCCCTTCCCCCCCTCCCGTCCCTTCCCACCCTTGCCCGCCCTTCACCCGACCCTTCTCTTCCGACAATCAGCGAAACAGGGTTGTGTCACAGTGCTGCTCCACTAAAATGCCGCAGGTACTGGTACAATACTGCTGCTAACCAGTCAAACTTCTTGGATCGCATGGGCTATCCCAACAAGTTAAACACAGACGCACAAGCAACATGAATCCGACACTTAGTACCCACCCCGAATCCGTATCCCTGCAGCCCAAAAGTCCAGTGACACCCGCTTTTGGCGTCCAATTTCGAGACTCAGTCCCTGAGCTGAAGACTCAGAGACACAGACCGCCACCACAGTCAGGCCGAGGGCGTTAGAGTTAATTACTTATTGCAGCTTATTGCAGTATCAACGTGGTTCCTGTGTTTGCATTCGCTCGGCTGTGCCGAGTGTCACCCTCCGGCAGCTGTACAATCCCATGGACTCCACAGTACAACGTGCCCTCCGCACGCACCCTTGCCAACATTGAACTAGATAGAGAATTAGGCTAGAAGTCCCCGAAATGGTGCTGCTCACAAGCTCCTGGCAACCGAGAAGCTCGGAGTAGGCTGAAGCTGTGCCTGTGGAAGCCTGCGGGAAAGCATTTCAGGCTCCGGCGCTTTAGAGTTTGGGCGTCTGGAGTCTTAGGGCTGTTGGGCCGACTTCGGAGCTTGGGTGCTTCCAGTATCTTAACTCTGCTGAGTACGGTTCAGAGCTTGATGCTTGGGGTCGGGAGCTCCGGTCCCAAGTTAGATTTCTACGAGGGACCGGACCATCGAGCGTTATCTTCTTCTTTTGGCAGTGCTTTGCTTCAAGCTCTTCAATTTTCAGGCTCCGTTCTTCGCCGCAAGCTTTGTCAGGATTCGAGTACGAAAGGTCATGGGCCCTATTTAGACTGCCTGAACGACGTGAAGTGGTGCTGTATGGCTCTGGGCTTTAGATTGCCTATGTAGGGGCAAGGCTGCTAGGGTTCACGGTTGACCGTGTTTCGTCTTGGAGGTTTCCGTGCATCTGTCTCCCAAGCTTCTCTTTCTCTCCCTCTCTCTCTGTTAACCCCTTTACCCCCAAGCCCCCGAAGCCAGGCACCTCTCATGGAGCAGTTCCAGAGCCACCAGCCACTGCCCTCCAGCTGCACCTGCAGGAAGCTTGCATATCGGCGGCGGGCACGGACCTTGAGGCCTTCTAGGGCTCTACCTTGCTGTGATGGTAGGTTATGAGGTTTGCATGGCAAGCCTTATAAGCATCAAAACGATATCGAAGAATGTATGGCCGAGCGACCCATAACGCAGAAAGACAACAGTGATATGCTTGAGCTGTCAGAAAGCTGGCAAGGATCAACCTAGGACTAGGATGCCAATCGGTATACCTTCACCCAAACAGTTGCCTACTATTCAAATATTTTGGATGGAGGGCCGTCGCGCCTCAATCGTCAAGCTCCGACCAACCGTAGAGAGCTTCCGAGACTCAACGCCCCGAAACAGTAAAGCCTGAAAGCCACTGAAAGCCCTAGAGTTAAATCCGAAAGCCATGAAATCTCGTATGCGAAACACAAAGTCCTAAACCTGACAGCCCGGTAGCCTATAACCACACACACACAACCAAAAAGGAACTTAATTGTTCTTACGCTGAGGCCCACACAGGCGCTCAAGGCCACATGAAAAGCAGCAAGGTCTAGCCTGGAATGCAAGGTGTGCTGGGGGTGTCTGAAACGTACGGGCCCTTGCTTTTACGGTTTGGCTTTATTGTGTTCTATATTCATGGTTCTGCAGAGTCTTGATGAACTTCTCGATTTTGTAGGTACCGTGTCTAGGAACCCTGATATTGAGGATCCTGCCGTCTCAGCCGGAACTCCCAATTTCCATTCCCGATGCAGCAACCAATGTATGTATATGTGTGTGTGTATATATATATAATATACACATATATACACCCTGCACTGCGCAACACCTGGCGTGGGCCGTAGTTGTTCTTGTGGTTTAGGCGCAATTGGATGGTAACGGGATGGAGCTATTGCAAGCTTTGAGTTCTGAGGCTGAAGTTGGGCTGGTTTCGATTCAGAGCTAAAGAATTCTCGGGGCAGCCCCTCTCATTCAAGGTTTTCAATATGACTTGAACAATAGTAACCTATTAGTTTAACTCAACCGCAAGGTAAGGCGCAGACTTGAGATTGTCAGCCAGCAGGTCCCGAAAAAGGCAAAGCACCTCTCCCGGCAAAGCGCCACCAAAAAAAAGACCACAGATATACATGCGTCCCAAAACTTCGACCCAACACCAGTAACTGGAAGCCTAAAGCTCTGAGCCCGCACTGCTACACATGAACCTGAAGAAAGAGGATCAACAACCTTGCAAGTTCGACAGCCGACTGTTTAGGATTGCAGAAGATCTAAACTAGCGATAAACTCTTCATGTTCCACTCATAACACAGAAAGTCGACCGTGTGCGGTCCTTCTTTAAGTTTCTGATGCAGACAGTATGAAGCCTTGCTCACTGCGGCTTGGATCGAAAGCAGTTGAGTGAGTGTGCGACAAAGCATGGAACCAAACCTAGCTCCAGCGGACGTTCCAGACAGCGCTTGCATGCACAGACCGAAGCTACTGTACATTGTATGCTCCCAAGAAGCTATGAACAACGGGGGCACAACTGCTGCATGTGGCCTGCGTTGGTACGTCTGTGGGTAGTCAGCTATCCGTTCATGCACGTATAGCATCCCCATACGCGTATGCATGGATACGCACATTGGCACATTCCGGGGACAGTCGGAATCTTGCAAGGGCAAGAGTATGACAAGCAGTCATAAGCGTGTTTATGCTGATAAGCCTGAGGATGATGAGCTGGTGATGAGGGTTATCTTGATGCTGCCGTTGAGAATGTTGATGGCGATTCTGCTGAATATGGACAACCGTGGGGATGAAGTTTAGCCTTCAGTCAATTTGAGTAGCTTCAAGAAGCTCAAACGGCAATGCCAACACAAAACGACAACAGATGGCACGAGACAAATAGTAGTAAGTAGTGAGAACCATGAAAGCTCTTGCCATTGCTAAGTTTGGAAGCCTTGCACTCAGGGGCACATGGCGCCTCTTGCCATCGCCCTACACGTGCGCAAGCTTCGCCGGCAGCCGTGTGCACGACGATGTTGGGGCTGGACCTCGGGTGCAGGCTCTTAGGGTTTCGGTCCCAAATGGTTTAGGCTCAGGCTTCAAAGTGCTAGGGTGCAGGTCAAAACATACCCTAAACCTTTCACAGCGGATCCCAAGCCTTCTGCGAGAACTTGAGCCCGAAATATTGAAAGCACTCCGTCACTTTGCACGGATGGTGTAGGGCTGGTTTGAGGACGTCCGTGTTCAGGCCCAAGGGCTTTACATGATTTTCGCGGGTGTCGGGTTCATATTTCAGGATTTCGGACGGAAGCTATAGAGGGTCCCGAGACGTAAGCCCGGCGCATCTGCTGCAGCATGTGGATGGCCTGCGTCCACTGAGCACCTCGAGACGTTAAGCCAAGTTCGCGTTCAATTGCAGGTGCCTGTTTGAATGCGATGCTGCGCCAAGCAGGTGCACCATGCAGAGACCGGTCGTGTCCCTGAGACCCCGCGACAAGCAGCAGCGAACCACGCTGACACGGGAGTTTCAGAAAATAGGGGACTCCGGAATGAAAACCACAACTAGAAGGATGCTGACTATGATAAGGATCCCTTAAAAAACGATCCCGTCAATATCAAGAAACCCCTAAATCACTGGACCATCCCTACACCCCTAACCCCGCACCCTAACCATCAAACCCACAACTGGCAAAACAAACCCAAAAGACCCAAATCCCCAGAATGCCTGAACCCGAATCTCTATCTTAAACCTGTGGGTGGAGGGTTTTCTGTTTTAAAGGTTTGGCGGGAAGTCTTTTTGTTCAAAGGTTTGGCGGGATATGGTTTGGGTTCGCCTGTGCGTCAAGCGATTGGGCGATTCTAGTGATTCTAGTTTCCACCTCATCATCATCATCATCATCATTGTCATTGTTAGCGTCATGAGAAAACGCACGAGTGGAAGCTCTGGGAATGAAGGTTGCGGCTTGATGGTTTCAGCGGAAATTTGTTATTATTTATATTTGCTGCCTGCAGAAAGGTGCTTGAAACTAAGTAACTAAGCTTTTTAACTTAGGATCCTTAGTAAGGGGCTAACTTCTCTATGCTGAGTTGCTGGTCGCCTTTTTTACTGGCTTCATTCGTTTTGCTGTGATTTCTGTATTTCTTTATCTCTTTTTTCTTTCTTTCGCTCGTTCCTTAGTTCTGTCTTTTCTGTGTGTTTCTCTCTACCCTAATTGATCTTTCTGTCGGTCGTTCTTTCATTCATTTGTTCTGTCTTTCTTCCAGTCTCTCTTTGCTTATGTCATCTTTCTTTGAAGTGCTATCTTTTCTTTATTTACTTCCTTAATTCGCTTGTTGTTCTGCCTTTCCTACGCTATGTCTTTCATTCGTTCTGTCGTTCACTGTCTCTGCGTTGAATTGCTGTACTTCTTTCCGTGTTTCTGCTTGTTGTTCGTTCTTATTTATTTGTTTACTTCTTGTTGTTCTTTCGTTCTTTCTCTCCGTCCTGCTTTCTAGATTTTGCTTGGAGTAGTTCTTTAATGATCCTTGGGACAGGTGTCTATGCTTTGTGCTTGTTTCGTTGTCTTCTGCTTGGTATTTTGCTCCAAATAATTTTTTGATCCCTTAAGTAGCACGGGACCAACGAACCGGAGGACCAGCGGAGCGCAGCACCCGGAGACCACGGGACCGGGGAAGCGCGGGGCCAGGGACCGGAGGACCGCAGGACCAGGAGACCGCGGGGACCAGAGGACCGCTTCCAAGCCGAACCGTTTAAAGGACAGCCTCTCGCCGAACTTGTTACAAAAACAGCCCTGGCCCAAACCTGGGACCAACCGAAAAACGATGGCATCTGCAGATTGATATGGATAATCGGCAAGACAATTCCGTACGGCATTCCCTTCCGCCATCCACACACCCGGAGACGCAGCGAAGACACCTCGAGCCAGCGAAGTCATCAAAGCAGACTGTGTTCGGTTGCCGGCGGCACCTCCTGTGGCGGGGGTTCTTCGATTCCGTGCCAGTTTAGAGTGTTGTACTTGGGGTTCACATGGTTTCAGCATGCCGCTGAATCGTGTCCAAAGAAGGTGCACCTCAAAGGGTTGAGAGGGGTTCAGGCATGAGTCTGCAAACAAACTGAGTAAAGAAGCTCACACTACAAGCCACCAAGGGTGCACGCAGCAGTTCTGCCTGTGATATCCTGGGATATACTACATGGACCTGTGAATCCTAAGCTTTGGGCAGTACAGGTGAGCACCATCGTCCATACGGACGGCTTCTGGTTGCGGGCATCCCAGAACCCCTACACCACAGTCACCACACGGACGAGACGTAAACAAGGAACAATCTGACACAAATCCCCTTTTAAAGCGCAGCATGTTTCACAACCTCGAAAGCTCAGTAAACCCCTACCAGAGCCACCGGCCCTCTTATCGAAATCACGCTCGAGAGATGACCTTCGACAAGCTCTGCATAGAGCTGGAGTGCTGACTCCTGGCCAGCGGTGGGATCTACCAGCTAAACCCTAAACCCTCATTGGGGCAGTTGGGGGTTGGGGCTGCTTCCGTTGAGATCAGAAGTTTCTCTGAGAGTGGGTTTGGGTTTCGGGGAACCGAACCACAAATGACTTGAAACAGATTAGGGCTTTGAAGCATGCTATACCATACAAGCTCGCTAGACTCCACTAGACTGTACTGCAAGTATTGCGACTGCATGGGTGTCGGCCACGGTTCTTGAAGGAATGGCCCAGGGGCTGCTCGTAGGGCTTGGGGGGGGGGGGGGAATAATGGCCTAACAAAGCGGCAGCAGCAGTGACAACAACAGCAACAACAACACAAGCAAGAGCTACAGGGAACGGCAAGACAACCGCAACAACAGCAGCAATCAAAGCGCAACAGCAATGTACAACCTTCCATAGAGTTGCAAAGTGATGCGAACAACAGCTGCAGACTTTTCAACATCGCGGGATCATTACATGCCGGCACGACCCATTGCTCGCCTCTGCCACAAGCACCGATGGCACTGTTCATGGCAATGGTAGTGGCCTGGAAGTCAGAGCCCTTTTCGCGCTTGCCACACGTGCTCAGGTGTTTGACATCTGCGACATCGGATCACTCCTGGGTGGTGTCGCCAAGGGTGCCAGTTCAAGTAAGTTGTGCATGCCAGCGACCTTATTGAGGAAACACCGTTGCAAATGACGATCTCTGGCCAATGCACACCCCAAGACCAAAAGCCGGGGGCCTGTGCCGATGGGACTGAATGGCGTGATTCTCAGAAGGCAAGAACTAAAGTCCAGGGCCTGATTCATTGTGGACTAAGCGTCTACAAGACGAGCTTGGGACTCGCTTCGTGGGCAGCAGGAGAAGGTACAGATGGCAACACAATTCCAGCACACCCTGAAGAACCTGTATCTGCAGCCGGCGCATGTGCTGAAGCAGTTGTAAAGCCTGCATGGCGGAGGCATCCGGTTTTCGGGATGGGATGGACAAACTGGTTTATCCAGCGGATGAGCAGGCTCTATCTCTCGTGCGTGACCAAGACTACCGCTACCAACTACAACTGCTGCTACAACAACAACAACAACAACTACAACTACAACTACAACTACAACTACTACTACTACTACTACTACTGCTACTGTCACTGCCACTGCCACTGCTACTGCCACTACGGCTACTGCTACTACTACTACTACTACTACTACTCCTACTCCTACTGCTACTGCTACTGCTACTGCTACTGCTACTGCTGCTGCTGCTGCTGCTGCTGCTACCGCTACCGCTACCGCTACGGCTACTGCTACTGCTACTACGGCATCCCCCCCGGTGCGACGCCCAGACCTCTTATTTTTTGGACTTGTTGTGGTCGGAAATGCTGTGTTTTGCAGCACTTTTTTCCGTAGTTATCGAAAGTGGCAACTGCTCCTGGTTTCGTGTGTTTTTTGTAGCTTTTCGAACATTGTT
>CAJNJA010054519.1:0-24798 GCA_905231915.1 Symbiodinium necroappetens | reverse complement strand
GTTTGGGGTATGGAGTTTAGGGCTTCGGGTTTAGAGATCGGAGTTCAGGATCTACAGAACCCTTCCGCGACGAATTGTGGGGGGGGGGGGGGCTTGCTTGATGCAGCGCTTCGCTGATCCAGGTGCTGCTGACGTCTTTGGTGTTTTGCCTTTTGCTTGAAAAACCTTTGGTGGTAGCGAAGTTGCTGTCGAGGTTGTTGCTGCTGTTGCCTAACTTTCTTACTGGCATTGAAACTGCTGCAGTCGCATGGATGAGGTTGCCACTGTTGCGGCCATACCTCCTGGTCGTACCAATGCTGTGCTTCACATCGTGGCGTGTACAAAAACCGAAAGAGCATCGAAAGCCTTCGTAAAACCCTGTGAAAAGCCGCTCCAAGCCTCTCTAAAACCCCAGCAAACCACCCAAAATCCCAAGAAACCCCAGGAGGCCATGTAAAAACCCTGTGAAAAAGGCTCTAACCCTTTTGAAAAGGCATCTTAACGCCCTAAGCCCTAAACCCTANNCCTAAACCCCTAAACCCCGAAGCCTAAACCCTTTTAAACACAGCATCTTAACACCCCTTTTAGCGGCCGTAGGAGGCCTTGGCGTCCATGCAGTGGAACTCATCGATGCAGCAAATGCCGCTGTCCTCGGCAGGGTTTAGGGTTTAGGGTTTAGGGTTTTAGGTTTAGGGTTTAGGGTTTGCCTTTAGTGATTAGAAAAGGAGTTGGGGCCTATGTTATGACGTAAGATGAGTATACAGGGGGGGAGACTTCTTCCGATCCCTACATAAGACCCCTAAACCTAAACAGCCTAAACCCTGGTCAGAGATCAGGCGAGCACATGCTGTACCTTGGTTCTCCAGTTCTACCTATAGTCCCCCTTGTAGTTCCTTTTTGGGGGGTTACCTTTTGGGATCCTTGATATAGAATTGGTTAGACCAGAAAGGAACTACAATGGAGATTACACCCTAAACCCTAAACCCTAAACCGTGGAAGTACTTTCCAGTGCGCGACATAATGCTCTGGGAGGTCGCCGAGGGAATACTATGAAGCTTAGGCCCAGCACCTGATCCGACAGCTTGTCCTTCTGGCCATTCAAACATGCCAACCCAGAGAACCCAATACCCGTTAATTTCGGAATATACCTTAAACTATAGGGGCCTTAATAATATTCCTTAATTAAGGGGTATTGGGTTCTCTGGGAAGTCCTTGTTCCGTCTGTCGACGGTCGCCTGCAGCTCTTTTCCCTCCGCCGCCAGCTGCACATTTCGCCCCCTTCTCCTCTTCAGGCTGTCCTCAGCGTTATTGAGCCTCGACTCTTCTCCAGATGCTCCTGCACCTCCTCATCGAGCATCTTGCGCACCGCAAGGACGCGGGCTTTCAAGGTGTTTGCACCTGCATTTTTTGAGGGTTGCGTATATAATTTCCTTATATAAGTCCTTAAAACGTAGTAGGGTCTTTGGGTTCGAGTACAGCTTCTATGTTCCACGTGTACAGATCTGGAAAAAGTGGCAAGTATAAGTGGAACTTGCCTCGAAAAACTACACACCTTAAACCCCAGTAACCGCAGCCTCAAAGCCAAACCCCCTGAAGCTAGAGCCCTAAACTTTGAACCCTAAACCCCTCAACCCCTAAACCCCAAACCCCCGAACCCTAACCCCTACACCCCCAAACCCCTAAATAAAGCCTCGGAAAACCCCGGAAATCCTGCACCCTGAGGCCCTAAACCCCGAGCATCCAAATCCCCTAAATGGTTTCGGGGTTCAGGATTTTAGGGTTTAGGGTTGAGGGGTTTATGGGATTTAAGGTTTAGGGATCAAAACCCTTAAGATCCTCGAACCTCACAACCCTCTGGGCCCCTGGCAGCCAGCATCAGTGCTCCCGGCTGGATGAGCCGCTCATTATCGAGATCCGCCTCCTGTGAAGGTGATTCGGCTTCCAAGCTTGCAAGAAGATCACAAAAGAAGTCGCCATAATGAAGGAACATAGCCTGAAATTACCACCAGATCCCCAGAATGATTTAATGGTGTACCCCCGGAACTAGAGAGTATGATCTAAGGGTATATCATCATTGCTGAACCAGGGTGTTTCGGAGTCACTGGGTTACAGGGCAAAGCGTCCGCCTAGCTTATTTTTTGCCACTCGATAAGAAAGAGGTCGTAACCTACTAGTTCGTAGGGCTTGAGGATACAGGTCGGGTTTAGAACCAGCAATAGCAAGCCCTAAAAATCCCATGTCCCGCCGATGACAGCCTCTTTGGGGATCCTTGTAGAAAACATTTGTAAAATCTAGACCCAAAACCCCCCGGACCCTAAAAGCGAAACCCTAAACCCCAAACGAGTAACGAGCCCCGAAGCCTCACCCAACCCGGTACACTCAAGGAGCCTTCACCACAGAGGCGGTCAGACCTGCAACAGGCTTGTCTGTGGTTTGGATCTTAGGGTTTCTCTCTGGTGTTTTTTCAGTACGATTCCATGATAATGGCTCCTTTAAGACATGGGTTCAGGGCTCAGGGCTTGGGATTTAGGGTTTAGAGATAGGCTTGCGGATTCGTAGTTCGGCTTCAGGTGCAGTGTAGGGGCTAAACGACCACATACAGATTATCCACATGTGTCTGAGGTCCTGCATTGACTCAAGCGCCTGTTAAAGCCATCCCATGCGCAAGTGTATACCTGCATATTAGATAAGCAAAAAGGCACAGATGTATGATGTCCACATGCCCTTTCGCTTGCTTGCACATGCATGCGTATGTCCGCGCATACGAACATGCATGTACAAACGCCCATCAAGATGTGTTCGAGTATATAATATCGGGCCTTAACAATTAGAATTGGGTTTTGGGGTATATTATACTGTAATTACAACAAGGAGCCCCCAAAATAGTATTGGTAAGTATATAAGTAAGGTCCCACATGCACATGAGGCTGCAAACTGGAAAGCGCTTGTCAGCATGTCGTTGTTAATGTCTATGCGCGCAGTGACGTTCATTTCGCTCTTCGCGTGTGCGTGCGTGTCTCTGCGTGTGCGTGCGTGGGTGTCTCTGTCTGTCTCTCTCTCTCTCTGTGTTTGTGTGTTTGTGTGTGTGTGTGTGCATGTGTGTGTGTGTGAGTATGAGAGAGACAGTGGAACGATCGAGGGAGAGGAAGAGAGAGAAGGACAGAGATGCAACATCGAGAATGATGAAGTGCAACAGAGACGTCTACAGCGCAGAGTATAAAGCTTGGGGTCTTCCAATATCTCCACTAAGCACGTATGTCATCCGTCTGCAGCTTTTCATTGCAAAGGCTACGGGGATTATACTCCTAGGGTGGGGTGTGCTTTTTCACAAAAAAAAGTAGAAGAATCCTAGTACTAAGCCCAGTTTGTAGCTGCTCGCAGAAGAGCGCGGGTAGGACTAATTGTATGGTACAGATTCTAGGCAGACTTGATGCCGCCGCCTCCACCTGAATGCAGCAACAAGTGTTTGATCTTCGTCGTGCGCAGCATGCGTACAGCCCAATGTGTAAAGCATTTGTCTACATACATCATAAATATACGTATATACACACATTCATATACGTCCAGGTCCATATACAACGTATATAAACACCTTTATGCGCTCATTCGTTTACCTATTACTATACTTGTGTATTTGTTCTTTGCATGTCCCTCTTCGTTGGTTTATTTCTTACGAACTACATCTAAACCCTAAACCCTAAACCCTAAATCCTAAACCCTAAACCCTAAATCCTAAACCCTAAACCCTAAACCGTAGACATGTGCATGTGTTTGTTCCTCATTGAACCGCTTGGTGCTTCGAAGGGTGCCTGCGGCAGTGGACGACTTCCCTGCTGCAAAGACGGCACGCCTGAGTTCCGGTCTTTAGGGTTTAAGTTTATGGTCGCCTAACATCAAAATCCGTAACTCCGTTAACCAAAAAGCCTCGCTGCACTAACTTCCGAAACATGTTCAAACCTTAATCTAAACAGGTAATCTTAGAAGCTTAGGGATTTAGGGGCTTGTAGTGTTACCCCCACGTCATGTGAGCTTCTAGCTGCTCAACCTGAGGGCGACACCTTTAAACAAAAGGCCATAGGGTGGCACACGAGTAGGGCATCACACGCTGACAAGAGTGAGCAAGGAAAAAAACTAATCATCACCATCACCGTCATCATCATTATTATTATCAGCAGCAGCACAGTATTACTACCAGTGACAACGAAGGCGACTACATCCGCGCGAACGCAGCAACGAAACCAGATTTACAAGTCATCTTGGCAACATGGGAGCCCGGGGCGAGACTCACCCAACTTGGGGGGTTCATGGGCAGTTTGTTTCTTGTTGTTTATAAATAGGGGGTTCCTTTAGGTTTAGGGTGTCGGGTCTACTTGGAGGTTCATGGGTAGCTGAAAGTGGAATTAAAAGTCACCTATCATGAATTATACTTATAGTTACCCCCGTTATCACCCCACTTCTAACTACCCATGAACCTCCAAGCAGAGCCTCGGAACCCAAATCGGCAACACATCGATAGAACTTCATGAGTTCATGCCTCAGTAGCTGAGTTCATTAGCCCAACAAGGTGCAATTCTCCAGATCTATATAGGGGATCACCTTATCCCAAACAATGCAAAATGTACTCTCGTCCAGCTACTAAGGTGCGCTTATACGCAACTAGAACCGAGAACGACGGTAGACACTACACAACTTCAAATCGCCAGCAAAACCCCAAACCCTAAAACTCTAAAGCCCTAAAGTTAAAGCCCCAAAGCCTAAACCCCGAATCCCTGAAACCCTAAACCCTAAAACCCCCCACAACCCTAAACCCCCCAAAACCCTAAAGCCCTCAAGCCCCAAGCCTTCCCTGCTATTCTGCGGTCTGGGACACGGCAAGAACTTCGAGACCCATCGAAGCATCTCGCTCTTCCCCGTTGCAGGATCCCCGAGCCTTGGGGGGGGGTTTCATGGACTTCGGCTTCAAGGCCAGAAGCTTAGGGTTCAGGGGTTTAGGGGTTTAGGGTTTAGGGTTACCCTAAGGGTCCATGTACCCAAATAGTATATGCTTTGGCCTTAAAGCAGTCCCTCTCTAGGTACTTTGACGCCGAAGTATATACTATTGGGGTACACGGACCCGTAGGGTTGGTTAGGCAATATTGAATAGAATCCGTATGTGATTCAAGGAGTATATTCCTTCATGTATAAACTTAGCCACTAGATGTGGGCGTACCATTGCAGCGACGGATGGTATGGGATGCAAGGGCTGTGCCCCCCGAAAACACTTGTTTTAGGGGCCCGCAGTAGGATTTCCTTATGCATCGCTTTAGAAAGCTAGGCTTTTGGTGGTTAAGGTAAACACTTTAAACGGCGCAGGGGTCCAGCTTAAACCCTAAATGCCTACTGCCCGAACACTAAACCCTGCCCCCCGCAACAGTCAACCATGCAAAAACCCTTTGAAGTATAAGGTTTCATGGGTTTATACGGCTCATGGAACTTAGATGGTCTATGGACCTGCATGCTCAAGACTGAGTATAAGGATGGCTTACAGTTTAAGCTGAGAACGAGGAGGTTCATGGGTAGCTTAAGGGGGTTATGCTGCGCCCTAGCCCTCGTATGTATACTTACCCTTACCCTACCTACAACCACCCATGAACCTCCGAGTAACTTAGAGCTCTTGATTCGGCGCTTGTTCCTTACGAGCTGGGGACAAAATCGATCAATGTTTGGGTGCTCTTTGTTCCCAGATCCCAAAGTAGATCCGTTTCGAGGATATTATGAAGTACCCTCTAGGTAGTATTATGGGGTCCTAAATGAAGGGATCTACGTTTCCCTTAAGGGGTGCTTATAAAATACCTTTGCTCAAGGCCAGCAGCAGGCAAATGTTGAGGTCACCTCTGATCTTGATGCCGTCTGACGTGCTCTTCTTGTCGCTCCCTGAAGTGAGACAGCGGCTTAGCGTCGAGGAGTTAGCACTGTTAGGTCATGCTAGGTCTTTCGCATGCCAGGGTTTAAGTCTCGCTTCATTTCAGTGTCAGGGTATGGCTTATAAGACTGACTTGTGAAACATGTTCAGCCTGCTCTGAAGATGTGACCTTGAGAATTAGGACCTCATCGGCTGCACTTTCATGTACCCTGCAACTGGCCAACGAAGTAATTCATCAGACCTGCTAAGCTGTGCAGAGAGTGCTTCCCAAAGATCCTCTCGGATAAGCAAACCATAAGATCTACGAAGAGTACTGAATTCTTTGACCCTAAACCCTAAACCCTAACCCTAAACCCTAAACATCCCTAAACCGTATGACGACGGATTTCGGGACTCTAGGTCTACAGTCTACACCCTGAACCCGAACCTCTTCGCACCAACCCGCAACTTGAGGGTTACCCATAGGCTCCAAAGTAGTCCCTTTTTGGGATTACCTTATAGGATCCTAAATATGAACCCCAAACAGGAACTACTATGGAGCCTATGGGTACGGCGCCAAGCGTACCCGAAATACGAAGCCCTGCCTACATGCTTATGATGAAACGTTGCTCGGTGCTGGCTTTTCGTTTTGGGAGCTACTACTGATTGAGCCCACGTACATTGAATAAAGGAAACAGTCTTAGGGGGACCGCCGGGACCTTACGATTGCATGCTTTGCGGGGATTGGTACGATCATGTACGATCACTAGTATCACTAGTCAGTGCTAGTGATGCTAGCAACGAGGGCGACAACGAGGAAGCGGAGGAGGACTGGTGGTACTGTTGATGATATAAATCCTGCATTACCTTAAGGACCCTAAACTGTGGGAATTATGGTATATTCCTCGTTATGGGTCATGCAGGATTTAGATCATCAACCGTATTGCTGGGGATTCGGATAAGCAGAACCAGCAACCGTGCTAGGCTTCGAAGCAGGAGGCCTTCGTGTGCAAGGCTCAGCTAACCCTAAACTCTAAACCCTGACGGAGGCCTAAACCCTAAACCCCTAAACCCTATAAACCCTAAACTCCTAAATCCTAAACCCTAAACCCCTAAACCCTATAAACCCTGACGGAGGCATAAGGCAGAAGGATGCCTAGAGGCCCAAGGGATACTCTACCTGAGGGGCTTGGGGGGTTCAGGGTTTTCGGAATGGGTTTAGGGTTTAGGGTTTAGGGTTTAAGGTTTAGGGCGGGTGCAAGTTCTACGAAATCGGGCGTAGACCATGAGATCACTCTGGACAACAAGGATCTTCGGTGCGCCTCCGAGCCTTGAAGCCCAGGCCCATGACATAGGAATACAGAGAATAGGGCTTTGGGGCATCTTGCAGAATAGAGACTAAACCCTGAACCCTAAACCCTTGAGGGAAAACGACCACTGGTAGTTATTCCGACCCTTGTAGTAGGGCTGAAAACGGAGAACCCAAGAGTGAACGTCTTAGCTCCGTGCCGACGAGCATGAGCAAAATGCCCTGGCAGCAGGCTTAGGGATTAGGGTTCAGGGACGACTATAGGTAGTACACACTGTTACTATACAACGGTACATGATGGAGGAGTTTAGACTAAGCAGGGTTTCTAAAATCAACCACCTCAAATCCTAAAGCCTCAAAACGCACCAACAACACAGCAATGAGCAAAACAGACTGGACCCAAGTGAACTTAGTAACTACTGTTGATGATATAAATCTGCAGTACCTTAAGGACCCTAAACTGTGGGAATTACGGTATATTCCTTCTTATGGGTAATGCAGGATTTTATGTCCTCAGCCGCAGGATTAAGCGAGCCAGGTGCAGGGACTGAAGATGTTGGGGGGCGCTAGGCTTTCGAGCTTTGGGTCTAAGTTGGGGCCACCCCTAAGTGTCCATGTGCCCAAATAGTAGATACTTCGGCCCCAAAGTACCCAAATAGGGACTACGTAAAAGCCAACGTATATACTATTTATGTACATGGACCCTCAGGGCACAAGAACCCATGAAACTTCACGTAGGACGTTTCCTCATCCGGCTGAGGTTCTGCATGAGTCTGGCTGATACGGAGTGCAAGGTGGGTTTCCGGCAGGTTTACTTGGTCCAAAATACCCTCGACCTCAAACCCAAACCTAAGGACATCTTGCTGACAATGTGGATATCGGATCCCGAAACGAAAACCGTAGTCATTGTTCAAGAAAGGCGAGGTTCCAGGCCTTTTTGACGTCGAGGTTCCCGGTGATCGTCGGTGCTACGCAGCGAGCAAGGACGTCCTTGGAGGGAGTTTAGGGTTTTCGGGCTTTTGGGTTCATGGCTTAGAGTTCAGACTTTAGGATTTCTGAGTTTTGGGGTTTGCGTTTAGGGTTTACGACTTTAGGGCGGCTTGCAGGGCTCAGGGCTTATGTATTTCCGGATGCTCTTCTGGCTCCAAGCTCAGCCTAAGCCCCAATGGATGCTGGGAGCACTATGAGCACACGGTAAAGGAGGGGAGTATGGATACCGACACCTGCTGGCTGCACCGCCCTGAACCCTAAACTCTAAACGACAGTTTCCCAAACCTAAACCTTCACCTTTTCATCTGGGCGGTTTTGGGAGGTCCGTAGTTGGTCCGTAGTTCGATGCGTCGGAATGAAGACGAAGCTGGTTGACTGTTTGTTTACCTTGTCAGTCTGTTCGTGAGGTCGCTGGTTTGTCCGTCGGCTAGATTCTATATATTCGGCTCTCAGCAGACTAGTGACGTGTCCGATCAATTACTTCGTTATGTTGCTGATTCGTTGCTCGTGATCCTACAGAGTCTTAACAAAGGTCAACACACATGTCGATTGTAACCAGACACCCTACACTTGCAGTCATCCGATGAAGCAAACGAAGCTCGAAAAACGAAGCCGGCCCATTCGCGGCCAGGGCTCGAGGCAGTCACGCTTGCCCGCATTCTCGTGAACGGAGATTTGAAGAATTCTGTCCTGCGCTCGGAGTTGCCACGAATGGCTCCAAGCATAATTAGACGCATACTGCAACAGTGACGGAATAGACACAATATGTGTATGTGTGTATATATAATTATATACGTTTATATACATAAATATAAATAAATAAATATAAATATAAAAATATATATATATATATACGTAGTGGGGGAGAGAGAGAGAGAGAGAGAGAGCGAGAGAGAGAGAGAGACACATAGAGAGCAACACATGTGAATACAAAACAATCATACAAAATGTAACATAATACACAAACAAACCACTGCACTCATAAACAAAAGGCGAACACGTACGAATTGAATGACAAACATATGTAATATGTACATGGGTAACAAAACACTTAAATATGTAAAATGCCACGACCTAACCCAAAAAGACTAATATAGGGGCCTGAATAATGAGAATAGGGTTTGGGGGGTATATTTTTCTATAATCATAATCATAAAAGGAGCCCCCCAAAATAGTATAGGTGCTTAGGTAAGTATTGAGGCCCCTATATTGCACATCGCTCAGTAAAATCCTCAACGCTCCAGAGACTGCAGCTTGCATAGCTGAAGCCCCAAAGCCTAAGACCCTAAACCTTCGGTCCCACAAGATTAAAGGAAACTACGGGTGGGGAGTTTAGGGTATATAGGGCTTCCTTAAGGCTTCTATAGGGTATAAGGTATATAGACCTTCTATAAGACTACTACCCACCTGAAAATGTCCCAAACAAGACTCGATCACCTCTACAGGCGAAATCCTGAACTGAGGGCCCTGCATTCGGATCTACGTCAGGGGGCTTCGTGGCAATCATTGGGGAGGTTTAAGGGTTTAGTCGAGTTCGGTACGCTTTTGTGGCTTGGGCAGGCGTCCGTATATAGGGAAAAGAGGGCGCCACCAGCGGCTTTTGTCCTGGCGAATGACGGAACAGGTGAAGATAATCACATCATTCGACTCTTCGAAGCGAAGGAGTTCAACCTTCTGACCTTCTTGGAGCACTTGTGTCTCGCATTATAGTGGATGAACCCGAACTGGTTCAAAACGGCCCCAAAACGGCCTGGTTATGAATAGATAGTAGGTAACCCAAAAGTGTATCACCCGCGGCACATCACCCTCATAGGACCTATCGGCCTCAGCCCACCACCCTAAACCCTAAATCCCCCAAATACCGGGACAGCCAAGTACCCAGAATCAAGGAACAATCTAAACAAAACAGCCTCTGATCACGCAGAACTGTTCGTGATAAATGACCCTACGGCAAACAGGGACTACTTTAAAGCCAAAGTATAGACTATTTAGGTACATGCACATTCAGGGTGAAGGTCTAACGGCTAAACGTCTATTATCCCTAAACCCTAAACCCCCCTAAACCCTAAACCCTAAACCCCCCTAAACCCTAACCCCTAAACCCCCCTAAACCCTTAGTATCCCTTCTTTACATGGCCTTGGGCTCTCGTGGCATTAAGTCATTGCGGTCTCCTTCAGCTCTTTCTGCAGCTCCAGCTTCTCCTGAGCGCACTGGGCCGCCGGTCGTTGTCGTTTTCCGATGATTTTTGGTTAAGGTTTAGGGTTTAGGGTTTAGGGTTTAGGGTTTAGGGTTTAGCTTGAGTTTTGTTGGAGCAAATTAGGGTTTCGGTTTTTGGTTGAGGTGTTGAGATTTGTTTGGGCTGCTGGGGTTTACGTAGGGGTTGGTGGTTCTCTAAATGGGGATCCCTTTTCAGGCCCTCAAACTAGCACGGCACCTTTATGGAAAGGTAGGGAGCTACCGTTATAGCAACCAGAAACAAACATCCACACAACCCTAAACCCTGAACCCCTACATAAACCCTAAACCCCCCAAACACGAAACCCCAAACCCCAAACCCTAATCCCCTGAACCCCGTAATCTAGCCTAAACCCTAGCCCCCCAGAGAACCCCATACCCCTTAATTAAAGAATATACCCTTAAATTATAGCGGCCAATATTATGATCTAAGGTATATTCCTTAGTTAAGGGGTATTGGGCTCTCTGGGCCCCTAAAGCCCCTAAACCCTAAACCCTAGACCCAAAGCCCTAAAGCCCTAAACCCTAAACCCTAATTCCCTAACCCCTATATAAAACCCCTAAACCCGAAAGCAGCAAGCACTCCTCGGAGCGGATGTTCACGGCCTTCTCTTTGGCACCGCGGCCCTTCCACTCGTTGTCCTAGCGTTGAAGGTGCTAGGGGCGTTTAGAAAGGTTGAGGTGCTGTCAGAGATTGGGCGGCTCTTTGGGCGTTTCGGTTGAGTTTGTTTGTCTGAGCTCAGTTTTTATTTCGCCCCACTCCAACCCAGCAGCAGACAAATGCCCTGGCGTTTAGAAGGTTAGGGTAAATGTAAACCCTAAACCCTAAACCCTGAACCCTAAACCCCTAAACCAGTTAAAGGGTTTTGGTGCTTCTTGGGGTTGGTGCGTTGAAGGCTTTGCGGGTTTAGGTGTCTCACGTTTGGGGGTTTGGGGTCGAGGTCGTTAAGGCTTCGGGCCGGTTTAGGGCTCAGGTTTAGGGTTTAGGGTTTAGGGTGGTCAGGTTTAGTGTTTCGGGCTGGGGCTTTCGGGTTCCGGGCTTGGGTTTAGGGCTTCCTTTAGGTAGGGCTTGCAGAACGTACAGGGTTGAAGTGCTCGGATTTGGGTAGGGCTTCCACTTCCCCACCAGACAACCCGAAAGCCCTAAAGCCCCTAAACAAGTCTGGGAGATTTCAAGGAACCCCCCTAAACCCTAAACCCCTAAACCCAAAACCCTTTAAGGAAGCATTCAAGAAACCCTTTACGGAACCCGGGATCCAAATCTTCTAAAGTCTAGGGCTTAGACCCTAGTTTAGACGGTTTGGGGTTTAGGGTTTAGCCACTCATATCATGGCCGATAAGCCTTTAGGGCTTAGTGGGTTAGGGAGCTTTTTTAAGTGCAATACCCCCCCTTTCTCCAAGCGGGTTAGGGTCTAGGGTTTAGGGGTTTCAGGGTTTAGGGTTTGGGGGTGTTTTTTTGGTGCCTCCTCGAGGTAGGTGCCGAAGAAGGCAAGCTTGTAGGTGAGGTCCCGATTGCCCAAGGATCGGAGGCCTCTTACCTGAGCTTCTGCTGGCTCTCCTCGAGGAGTTTACAGGGTTTAGGGCTTAGAGGCTGAGGGCTTTAGGGCTTTTAGGCTTTAGGGTTTTGGGTTCAGGGTTTAGGGTTTATAGGGCTCGGAGTTCAGGGTTTAGGGTTCCGGGTTTAAGGGTTTAGGGCGTAGGGGGTTCAGGATTTAGTGCTTAGGGTTTAGGATTCAGGATTCGGGTTCAGGGCTTTAGGGTTCAGGGTTTAGGGTTCAGGGCTTAGAGCTGTAGGGGTTCAGGGCTTAGGGCTTTAGGGTTCAGGGTTTAAGGTTTAGGGTTTAGGGCTAGAATATAAACGCTCATAGTGTGGAGCTCCGAGATTTTCCGGTTTGAAAGAATTAGGGCAGCTAATAAATACACCTGTGGTTCATGGATGCGGGATTCTACACCCACACCCTACACCCCAAACCCTCATTCCATAGAAAAGCCTTCGACTCACGATCCTACAAGCGTGTAATTTGCCCGGTGAAGTCTGTCTGTTCCCAAACTTTAGAGTTTAGGGTTTAGGGTGCTGAAGTCTGAAGTCCCCAACTTAACTCCGAAACTTGACGGATCCACACCGCCGCGCTGAAATCTCTCCCGCGCTGGAAGCCATAGTCCCAGAACGCCTGAATCGATGAAAGCTTCATCCCTGTGGGTTTAGGGTTTAGGGTATCCTAATACCCAAAGGCCTCCGGCTGGAAAACAAACCTCTCATTCGCCAACCCCTGAATTTCAAACCTTAACTAACCAAGAGGGTCCAGCTATACTACTATTGCGGACTTAGGCCCCCAAAAGCATAATTAGTAGGGATGGTCCTTGGGGACCTAATTCCATAACGGTCGTATATATATATATGTATATAACTATATATATATATACATACATATATATATATATATGGACCCTCTTGGTTAACTAACTAACCCTCAGCCAACTTGCTCCGTCGCCGCCGCCGTAGGTTTGGTCGGAGCGAGTGTTCAGCGATTTGCGCACTGAAGACTTCCTGTCATTTCATGCAATGTAGGGGCCTTAATAATTAGAGTGGGGTTTTGGGGCTATACCATACTATACATATAATAGGGAACCCTAAGAATACAATTGGTAATTATTTTGGCTTCTATATTAGGCAGTGCAGGCCTCACAGTTTCCACGGCTCCAGGTTTGGGAATTCTGGTGCTTTGGCTTTGGGACTGGACTTAGAGGAGCTTCTCAGCCCCTAAGTTAACATCAGATGTTGCTATGCAGACCTACGCCCCAGACCCTAAGCCCTAAAACCCTAAAGCCCTAAAGCCCTAAACCCTAAGCCCTAAGCCCTAAAGCCCTGAAGCCCTAAAGCTCTAAACCCTAAGCCCTACAGCCCTAAACCTTAAACCCTAAACTCTAAGCCCTAAACTCTAAAGCCCTCAAGCCCTAAACCCAGACATCAAACCGTTGAATCAGAACAGGCTTTCGAAAACCGGAGGTCCTGCACTTATGGGCCGAGCACCTTAGCCCAACAGGTTAAGGTATAGGGTTTAGGGCTCTAGGGCTCTAGGGTTCTAGGGTTTAGGGATGGTTTAGGGTTTAGGGTTTAAGGTTTATATAAGCCCCAAAAGGTTAAAGGTTACCTATTCAGCCCCTAACTGCGGCGAAACCCTGGAGTCCCTGAGCCTTGAACCCTCCAGCCCCCAGCCTCTCGCCCAGAAGCCCTAAGCACCCTAAAACCCTAAAGCCCTATAAGCCCCTTAACAAAACCCTCATGCCCTCAACCCACACCCCAAGTACAGCAAAGGTGCAGCTCAGAGGGGCTCATCAGCGTGGGCACATCGGGTACCTAAGCCCAAGTCTCTGCCGCGATCTTCGGGGGTTGAGGGCTTAGAACTGGTTATTCGGTTGGGGTCTCGGGGTTTTAGGGGTTTAGGGTTTAGGGTTTGGGGTTTGGAGAAAACCCGCTACTTGAGGGTATATGAGGGCTACGGTTGATGATATAAATCCTGCATTGCTCACAATAAGGACTATACCATAATTCCCATAGTTTAGGGTCCTTAAGGTAATGTGTGCGTGTGTGCGCGCGCGTGTGTCTGCATCCTATAATAGTCTTGTTCAGGCCCACACCTGAAACATCAAACAACAACCCAGAAAGCAACATGCCCCCACAGTTTCTGAACATTGCTGAACTGCTATAATTACAGATTATACAGCCCTGTACAGTTCAAAATCCGGAGGATTCCATGATCGTTCTTGACTTCTATAAAACGCAGTGTCAACACACTAAAACACACTGGGAGCGGTGAATGCTGCCTGGGAACAACAATGAGTGAGCCAGTGACTTTCAGCTTGTCGCCGGCCTGGCAACTTACGTTGAGGGTTCACGATTTTCCACATAAAAGGTGTAGGCCTTTAAGGTTGTGGCTACGGAGTTTGTGGAATTTGGTGGTTCAGGGCTGGAGAGATTTGTTTTGTCTGTTGGGTTGGGTAAAACCCGACAGACAAACTCCTCACGGCCCTAAAACCCGCAAGATCAAATCCTTGCAGCCCGAACAAACGGGGCGGCACAACACCGAAACCTCAATTATGTTTGGCGAGCGGGATCCTTTTCGGCGTCTACAAAAGTTCTACATGGGTTTAGATTTCGAGGCTAAGGGCTTAGGGAGTTGTGTGGGGTTTTGGGATGACAAAATCTTTTGGGTAGGGTTTTGTGCTGTATGGATTGCTTGGGCCTGAACAAAAACTTGTACCACTTTCCGGCAGCAGCTTATCACGGCCGTACTTTGAGGCGGAGAGTTCATATTCGAGGTTACGGTGCACAGTGTTTGGAACGGCATTTAGGCTGATACTGAAATCAGTGCTACTGTTTCCAGTGCCATCTGCTATATGTGTCCTCGCTACTGTCACTATGACTATGACGAGGACCATGATCATGACTATCGCTATGACTGTGATAAGAAGCTGGCTATGAATGACCTTGAATATGCCTATGACTCCTACGGTTGATGATATAAATCCTGCATTACCCTTAGATAATAAGAAATATGCCATAATTTCCAGAATTTGGAGTCCTTAAGGTAATGCAGAATGTATATCATCAACCGTATGACTGATAGAATTCTCGGTCATTGAAAAGTTGTACACCGCATCCTTCAAGTGGGAACCCGTGGCCTTGCACATCTCCGTGCACTCGTCCCGAACAATCACGTCCATGGTCAGGGGCATCGAGCCTTTGGTATTCATAAACTTGTGCGGTCATTGCCCTGAAGGTCTACAGTATGACTTTCACTGCTGCCGCAACGACTATTATTTTACGCCGCTGGTACAGCAAGCTGTGGCACTGCTCTCCCTAAACCCTAAACCCTAAATACCTGCTTTTCGCCTAGAGCACCCTCAGCCAGACCAGCACTCATTGCGACTTGCTTAACTTAGAATTGTTTTGCGGATTCGTGGGTTCTATGAGGATTCTTTACGGGTTCTGTACCGCTGTAGTACATAAGTTGAGGAAACCGCGAACACATGGGACCTGCCTGCAGGGATTTCGTTCTCGTTCTCCTGCAAAGGCACAGGCAGTCAGCAAGATTTCTGCAAGATCAAAGTTGGTAGGTGTTTCTCTGCACTCGACTCATTGCGGAAGGTTTTTGGGAAAGCGTGCAATATTTCGCAAGTGCCCCATACCGGTGAAGGTGAATAGATATCCTGATGTGTGCAGCAAAACACACATGACGTGTCCGAAACGCGCTCACCAAGCTTTGGTAACTCTTGGCCCAGTCTGGCTTATCGAGGCGATGATATCTTGAAACCTTATGCCTACGTAACCTGACTTCACTCGTTTCGATCAAGACTACGTTAACTGCCTTCGGCAAGCTTCTTGCCGCCGCGCACCACATCCCGTTAAACTACTAGATAATATATCTGACAAACCATCAACGCAAGCCCTGTGAGCCCTAAAGCCTCTAATCCCCATAAGGCCGAAACCCTTTTGCCCTAAACTGTGAGTCCTAAACCGTTGCTCCTGTAGCCGAATGCGCTGCCACTCCCCCCATCGCGTCGAGCGGGAATACGGCATGAGCTTCCAATTCCTGGGAGTCGCCGAAAAAAAAAAACAACTTGCAAATCACGACACACTCAGCCCTGAACCATACGTGCCCTGAGCCCTAAGCCCCAAACCCTAAACCCGAAAGCCTATTTAAACCATACCATGCCCCGAGCCCTAAACCCAAGGCCTTCGGGGGTCCCTCAGAGCCTGAGCTAACTTCAAGCCTTAACCTGATTCTGGCTAGGCCTCTCGGCCATGTTAGGTTTTCCCTTATGGGGCCTAGAATCATATTTACGAATACTTTCCAGAGGCTTTATAGGGCCAACCCAGCAACCCAAAATCCTAAACCCTAAACCTAAACCCTAAACCCTACGACCTATAACCTAAACCATGAGACCTAAGAACCCTAAACCTTCATCCTCCCTGCAAGCCTAAAGCTCCGACAGCTTCAAGGAACCCTGGGCACTCGGACAGCAAATAAGCCTAGGGTTTATGCGGGTTTAACGTTTAGGGTTTACTGTAGATTTTAGGGGTTTAGGGTAGGGGTAGAGTCCTAATTCATAGTCCCTCCTCTCCCTTAACAGGGATCACGATGATCCGAAAAGCTGGTGCTAGGGAACCTAGAGAATGGTGGGATATTAAGCTAGGAATCCCGGGTAGATGGGGGTCTCATTTGAGGAGGGTTATGGTTTGAGGGTGTGGGTTGAGGGTTGAAGGGCCCTAAACCACCTTGCGTAGCCGAAAATAGAATCGTGGCGATAATGGATTTGCGATGGATGTAGAGGGGGCTTGCTCGTCTCGGCTTGTGGGTTCGCGCGCCGGGTGGTCTTCGGTTAGGCAAGGTTTGGTGTGGCTTCGTTGAGGTTGATTTTGACTGACCATCTTTCATCAACTTTGCTTTGGTGAAACTAGGTAACTAAGTCAAGTTAGGTCAGGCTTAGCATAATCAGTGAAGTTTCGCTCAGCATGTTTCGGCTTGGATTCACTTCGCTCAGATAAGTTGGCTAGTCGTAATAACACTGGCCTTTACGTTATCTAGTTAGCAAAGATAGTTAACCTTCACCGGAAACCCACGCCTAAAACTCAACGTCAAGTAGGACCGCGTGGCTTACTTGGTCCGAGCTGCGTTTGATTTCCGCAGTGCTTGCTCGGACAAAGCGCTGGCATCGTGACCTTGAACTCCTGCAAATGAACATGCCACCTCTAACCCTAAGATCCGTGAAGCATAACGGATTAGGGTACTTGTAGGGCGAACTTGTGGGGTAATGTAGGGGCCTTAATGATTAGGATTAGGTGTTGGGCTCCTAGTAGACTTCAATTAAGGAACCCTCAGGAATTTGATTGGTTTTATTTAGGCTTCTGTAAATCAGGAACCCCATGGAATGGCCTGAGCCTGGCGGGTTTAGGGCTAGGGTTTAGGGTTCAGGGGGATGGGCTTTAGGGGTTTAAGGCTTTTTTTCCAGTGTTTAGGGTTTAAAAGTTTAGGGTTTAGGGTTCAGGGGGGGGGTTTAGGGGCCGTAAGATCGAGGTTGGGGACTTAGTGGCTACGGCACCTGCTTCGCATGCCTCGTGCTGACTCTGGAGACGAGTAGCATCAAGTCCTTTTCGCTGGAGGAGCTACTGTTGATGATAGAAATCCTGCATTGCCTTAGTGACCCTAAATTATGGGAATTATGGTGTAATGCGTATTATGGGTAATGCAGGATTGATATCATCAACCGTATCAAGAGTCATAGCTACGCAGCTCCAAATCTAACCCCGAGCCGCAGGCATTGAACCGAAATACGAAACCCATCCCGCCTTATGAAACCTTTTGGGGGCTAGTGCAACGTGTTGCGTTGACGATCCGTCGCTGAGCTTCAGTAAAGCATTCGGAAGGACCCCGCTCTAGAACTGTCCTCTTTAACAACTCCGCGAACAGAAGGAACACTAAGCCTCAAATACATCCGGAAAGCCCAAACCCTCATCAAAACTGAACCTCCAAACTCCAACCCCGTAAACCCTGTAGAAGACGCTAAACCATCAACCCCTAAACCCTAAACCCCATAAACCCTAAAACCCTAAACCCTGTAGAGTCTAGTATAGGGGCCGAAGCCACACCAGTTTCCTGGTGCCTGACCGTAGAGAGTGAGTCCTACGCAACAAGTGAATCGATCCAAGGTGCGCGGAGCCACGGTTTAGGGTTTAGGGTTTAGTTAACCACGGCTTCGAACAAGTGGGAGGTCCCAGAGAGCCCAATACCCCTTAACTTTCAGGAATGTACCTTAAGTCTTAATATTAGGGCCCCTATAATTTAAGGTATATTCCTTAATTAAGGGGTATGGGGCTCTCTGGAGAGGTTGCGTGGGATTTGCGCAGAGCAACAGATTCAAAAGGGACTAAAGGAGAGACCCTTGAAGGGACCCTTGGGGCTCCCCTAGACCCCACCAAACCCTGAACCCCTAGACCCTAAACCCCCAAACTCTAAACCCCTAAACCCTAAACCCCTAAACCCCTAAACCCTAAACCCCCCAAATCCCAAAATCCTAAACCCATAAGTTTCCTAAAGTTTCCTAAAGCCCTAAAGCTTCCTAAAACCCCTAAAGTTTGCACAAACCCTAAAGACCCTAAAGTTTGCAAACACCCTAAATTATCCGAAAACCCTACTGTTTCCTACAAAACTAACGTTTCCTAAAAACCCCTAAACTTTGCAAAAACCCCTACAGCTTGCAAAAACCCTCATGGTTTCCGAAAACCCTACTGCTTCCCAAAGCCTTAAAGTCTCCTAAAACCCTAACGTTTCCTGAAACACGAACGGGTTTAGGGTTTAAGGTTTAGGGGTTTAGGGTTTAGGGTTGAGGGGTTTAGGGTTTAGGGTTTAGGGGTTTAGGGTTTAGGGGGTTTAGGGTTTAACGTTTCCTAAAAACCCTAAACCCTAAACCCCCACACCCTAAACCCTAAAACCCTAAACCCTAAACCCCCAAATCCCAAAATCCTAAACCCTTAAGCTTCCTAAGAACCCTATAGTTTCCTAAAAACCCTAACCTTTCCTAAAAAAACCCCTGAAACCTTCAACCGGGCCTTATCGGCCAGAGTGAAGGCCACTTCCTGAGCCAAGGCAGGGCCAAAGCTACCGTCTGAGGCCTTCCTACGGGGCCCAATTTTGGGTTTACTTACCTTTGGTTAGTAGGGAATGGAGGAATGGGAACTACTATAAGTACCATTACTACCATTCTTCCATTCCCTACTAACCAAAGGCAGGTTTAGGTGTTTAGGGGTTAGGGGTTCTAGGGTTAAGGGTCCTAATGTGGGGCTCTTAAGGGGTCTAGGGTTTAGGGTTTAGGGATCTGTAAGGGCTTCTTTAGCTTAGGGCTTAGGACCCTCGGAGGCCTTCCTAAGGGTCCTAATTTTGGGGCTCTTAAGGGGTCTAGGGTTTGGGGCTTCAGGGGTTTAGGGTTTAGGCTTCTGTTCATGAAAGCGAAGCGGATTTGGGGTTTCGGGGTTTAGGGTTTAGGGCGTTTTAGGGGTTTAGGGGTTTAGGTGGTGACCTAAATCCTGCATGACCTTAAGGACCCTAAACTCTCTTCTTCAACAACCAGGCCCCAAAAAGTCCACAAACTTTTTTAGGATAGACCAAACATACAAGGCCAAAACGTTTAAAGTTTTCACATTGGCTATCTAAGTAAACTATGGGAGTGATGGTATGTTCCTTGTTATGGGCAATGCAGGAATTATATCATCAACCGTAAGGGCCCTAATGTGGGGCTCTGAAGGGGTGTAGGGTTTAGGGGTTTAGAGGTTTAGGGGTTTAGGGGTATAGTAGGGATTTAGGGGTTTGGGGGTTTAGGGTTTAGGTGTTTAGGGGTTTAGGGTTTAGGGTTTAGGGTTTAGGGGTTTGGGGTCGTAGGAATCCGGTCGTAGGAATCCTACTGTTGATGATAAAAACTTAGTGGCTGAGTACCCTAGCCCAAAAAAGGTTAACCTTTCAGTTATGGTAGGATTATATAAGCCCAAAAATGTTAAAGGCTACCTGCTCAGCTGCTAAATAAATCCTGCATGACCTTAAGGACCCTCTAAACTGCGGGAATTATGGCATGTTCCTTATGATGGGGTAATGCAGGAATTATATCTTCAACCATAAGGGTCCTTAATGTGGGGCTCTTAAGGGGTGTAGGGTTTAGGGTTTAGGGGCTTAGTGTTTAGGGTTTAGGGATCTGTAAGAGCTTCTTTAGCGTTTCTATCAGGGATCCAAAAGGACCCTAAAAGGGACCCTAATCTAGAGCACTACCCAGAAGTATATAGAATAGGCGTCCTGTTAGGATTTTTTGTTCAAGGGAGCTGCAAGGGTCACGCTTAGGACAGGGGAACACAAATAGGGTTTGGGGGTCTGTTGCAGGGAATAGAAGAAATTACTGTTAGTCTGCAAGTAGCCATTCCGGCTTCTGGATGCTTCTTCAGTTCGGGATTCGCTGGGTTGATACTTATTCGCTCCTTTTAGGGACGCTATAAGCGTGCAAGCCTAAAGCTGGTTCAAGGTTTAGGGCTGAATCTTAACAGCCTAAAACGTGCAAGGGCCTACGGCTTGGGGCTTAGGGGTAGCGGAACCAGAGCCCAGAGGTCGGAACCTTGCAGTAAGCATCGCCCAGCCCTGAACCTGATGTCCCTTGACTTCAACCAAAATGCGAAAAACCCAGAAGCAGCATCCGAAAGCCTGTAACATAGGGGCCTTCATGATGACCTACACTCTCTTGGGGCCTTATTATAGTTATAGTATAACATACCCCAAAACTCTATTCTAAATATTAAGGCCGCTATAGTAGTAGAACCGTGCTACTTGGGGGGCAGACGTCAGCTGCAGCGGCATCAGAAGCCGATGGTCGCGATTCAGTGGCAAAGGCAACCGTCACGGTGGGAAGAGGCGGTCGGCGAGGTCTGACACGCTGCATCAGCTCGCGAAACTCTCGGCAGGTCATCGGATGAAAGGGAGAGGCTGACGGTCAAGATGTCGTCCCTGCCAGACTGAGCGGAGTCCGAGCTGACGACCGTGGTGACACGCTATAGAAGCAGTTATGATGTAGCGGAAGAACGCTACAGAACCGGACGAGTGGAGGAACAGCCACTCGCCGGTTCTGGCGCCGTGGGAGTACTGGAAAGCATTCACACGGCCCGGGGTCACCAAAAAAAACCCGGGGCTTGAGCGCTCGAACGCTGCTAAGATGACACCCACGTCCAGTGAATACAGACATCTTCCGCTCTGACCGACTTTATATGGGGCTTCCTGTTCTGACTTGAGGAATACTCTGCATCACAGAGGAATCGAGCCAGGACCTAAACCTCTCTGTGCCCTACATCCGAATCCCCCAGGCCCTGCGCATCCCGAAGTCACCGCCCGAATGCAAAAGCGGCCCCACTGTCAGTCTCTACAGCAAGAGAAGATTACGATAGCTGGTCAAGCAAAACCCTAAACACTTCAATCCTCAAACCCTAAAGCCCTAAGCCCTAAACCCTAAACCCTAAAACCCTCAAACCCTACGGGAAAAGAAGATTGCAACTCCCTAGTTTCTACAACTCTCTGTCGCGGGAAGGCTGAATCCTGAAAGGCTAGATTCGTGACCCTACCCTAACCTTAATTCCCCAGAAACCCAGAGAGCCCGATACCCCTTAATTCAGGAATATACCTTAAATCATAATGTTGAGGCCCCTATAATTGAAGGTACATTCCTTATTTGAGGGGTATTGGGCTCTCCCTACCTTCTTCTACGACTGCTTCCTCAGGAAGTCATAATCGTCATACTCAAGAGACCGCCAGACTTCAGGGCATTCTAGGCTTTAGGGTTTAGGGTTTAGGGTTTAGGGTTTAGGGGACCCTAAGGGTCCAAGTACCCAAATAGTAGGGTTTCAGGGTCCAAAAACCCATTCAGAGTATGGATTTTGGGACCTAGAACCTTACTATTTGGGTACTCGGACCCTCTGGGGAAAGACCTTTCTTCCTACACCCCCAAAGCCGAGACCCTGAACCCCCAAACCGCCAAACCCCAAACTGTCCTCTGGGCCCTAAACCCCTAAACCCCTAACACCCTAAACCCCTGAACTCTCTAAACTCTAAACTGTAAACCCCTAAACCCCTAAACCCCTCTAAAGCCTAAACCCCTGAACCCTCGAAACTCGAAACCCCTAAACCCCTAAACCCCTAAGTCCCAAAGCCTAAACCCGTGAACCCTCGAAACGCCTAAACCCCCGAACCCCTAAACCCCCAAAGCCTAAAACCCTGAACCTCCAAAGCCTAAGCCCTAAACTCCTAACGCCTAAGACCCTGAACCCTCGAAACTCAAAACTCGAGGACCCGGCCAGCAGGGATCCCTTAATGAAGAAACATACCTTAAAATCATCTTGGGGATCCCCGGTATAATTTAAGGCATACTTCCCTAGAAAGGGATAATAGGAACCTAAACCCTAAACCCTATAAACCCTAAACCCTAAAAAGATTTAAGGCATACTCCCTAAGAAAAGGGATATGTGGAGTCTCTGAGGACCCGGCCAGTAGGATCCTGGCTTCCTGTGCCAAAGCCTCCCGCACGCTTCGAGGGTCCGAATTTTCGGGGTTTGGGGTTTATAGGGTTTAGGGTTTAGGGTTTATAGGTTTAGGGTTTAGGGTTTAGGATTTAGGGTTGAGGGTTTGGGGTTTCGGGGTTTGGGGGTTTGGAGTTTAGGATTTAGGGGTTTAGGGTTTAGAGTTTATAGGGCCTAGGGTTTAGGGTTTCGGGTTGAGCATCAGCCTGAGGGGTGGCGCTAACATTGCACGTCATGTACCTCGCGCTGGTGATCCACGAGTGGCGCTGTGTCGATCAAGGCCTTTGTTCTGGCAGCCGAGTCGAGTGTCAAACATTACCACAACACGTACCTGTCCGTCCCAGGTGTCATCATCTGCCTCTCGAAGGCGGGCGAAGCCAAAGTTCGAGGTTTGGTGGTTTGAAGGTACCCCAAGTGGCGTCCATGTGCGCTGTTTGAGAAAGAGGCCTTGCAAGGCAGTGGCCAGTTCGTGTGCTTGCGTTCGTGCAGTGGGGGCCGGGAAGAGGCTTTGGTCCGGGTTGTAGTGGGTACTTTGGACTACGCGTTGCGATGGCTGTGGTGAGTGGCACAGAACAGGATGCTCCGACAGTTCATTGAAGGACTGCAGCGAGCACAGGCAGCTCTTCGGGGTGAGGATAGAGGTGTTCTTGAGGGCTCTTTTCCTTAGGGGCTGAGTACCCTAGCCCAAAAAAGGTTAACCGTTTCAATTATGGTAGGATTATGTAAGCCCACAAAGGTTTAAGATTACCTACTCAGCTACTAAGTTTCCGACAACTAGACTTCCCTACCAGGAGGAGCCAGGTGCTGGGGTGCTTGGGGCTTTCGGGTCTAATGTGTAGGAACCTGATTCAGAAACCCTGGCCCTGGAACAACCCCAATAGATTTGGATTCATATTAAGAACCCAGGGTTTCTTCATCAGGTTCCTACATTAACCCCCTAAACCCTAAACCCTCATAAACCCTAAACCCGAAGCTCTAAACCCTAAACCCTAAACCGTGGCTCATTAGGCTGTAGGGTTGAAGGGCTTTCACGGAGTTTATGGTTTGGGGTCCAGGTCGTGGTCTGGTCGCGGTTTGTGGGAGGGATTAGGATCAGGGTTCAGGGTTTTAGGGTTTCAGGGTTTAGGGTTTAGGGTCTAGGGTCTAGGGTTTTAGGTTTCAGGGTTTTAGGGTTTAGGTTTTAGGGTCTAGGGGGTCTAGGGTCTAGGGTTTAGGGTTTAGGGTTAGGGTAAGCCACCCTAACCTACCGTTTTCTTGAGCTCCACGTCTTAAAGGCTGCCGACAACAAGCCATCGCTCTGTGGTTTAAGGTAGGACGTAGGGTTGATCGCGGATTCGAGGGCTCACCAAGGGCCCAGAACAACTTCCGAAGAGTCTCTGCCCCATCCAGGCAGATTGACATGAGACAAAACCCCTAAACTCCTAAACCCCTAAACCCCTAAACCCTAAACCCTAAACCCTAAAACCCTAAGACTCTAAACCCTAAAACCCGAAACCCTAAACCCTAAACCCTAAAACCCTAAACCTAAACCCTAAGACCCGAAACCCTAATGAGCCCTGAAGTCTGGGCCCTAAACCCTCGATCCTCAGCCTGAGCAGTGGCAAGGGAAAAACCCTATAAGATCCCTTGCCTCCTGGATTAAAGGAAACTGCAGGTTGGGAGTTTAGGGTACAAAGGGGGCTTCCATAAGGCTTCTATAAGGTATATAGACCTTCTGCAAGGCTCCTATAGCGGTAATGCCGCGATTAAGAGTTTAGGGTTTAGGGTTTAGGGTTTAGGGGCCGAAGACCACGCAATCGAAAGCTGTAAATCCGGAACCCCTAAAACTAAACCCTAAACCCTAAACCCCAAACCCTAAACCCTAATAAACTCTAACTCCGGAGATGAAATAAAATCGTTCAGGCTCGCTAAGGATCCCAAGATCTTCCGTCTTGAAATACCCCCGAAGAACCCAGAGAGCCCAATACCCCTTAAATAAGGGTTTAGGGTTTTGCGTTTAGGGTTTAGGGTTGAGGGGTTAGGATCTCTTAAATAAGCAATATACCTTAAACTATAGGGACCTGAATCTTAGGATTTTAAAATATATTCCGTAATTAGGGGATATTGGGCTCTCTGGGAAGGATCCGAGAGCCCCTTAACTCAACACGCCCATGCTGAGCCTCCCTAAACCCTATAATCGCTTCCCACGTTTACTCAAAAACCCCCCCTAATATAAAAACTCCCGGCCCCGGAATTTTGCGGTGTCGGGCCCACAATTGAAAGTTGAGAAAAAACCAGTAGGGGGGGGCCTAGGATTGTATGAG
>CAJNJA010054508.1:0-20410 GCA_905231915.1 Symbiodinium necroappetens | reverse complement strand
TGGGGGGGGGGGGGGGGGTTCGTACAAGGATGATCTAGGGTTGCACAGGAGTTCTGGGTTTGGCTTTCGGAGTGGGGTGTGCTGTCGTTCTAGGTCTTTCTTACTTATTGCTTTGCGGTTCAAAGTTTCAGGTTAACGATTCCGGAGTTAAGAAGAATTCATTGGGCTTTTCACGGGCTTTGCACGGCTTTGTCCTGTTTTGATGGCCTGCCTAACGGGCCATGCAAACACTCCACACAAAAAACCCTCACATGGAGCCCACCTCATGCATGCAGACAGTCTCCCCACCCTTCCAGTAACCCCTTGTTTAGTGTTCACATGTGGTAACTCTTACAATGACTAGAATCGTGTTGAGGGAGCGTGGTAGCCGTTCAAGTATACCTTGTAGCAGCCATTATGGTAACCTCCTAGTTGGTCGATCCGGTCGCCATGCCTGCTGCCCGGTCTGCTGGACGAAGGCTTCGCCCTCGGTCGAGGTCTTGCGACTATGTGGGTAAGTCTCTAAATTAGGGTCCCCATTTATAAGGGTGCCGTACTATTTTGGGGACCGGAAAAAACCCAAAAAAACCCTAAGAACACCATCAAAACCAACACTCTGAACCCGGAACCCCAAAACTCAGACTGAACAACCCAGTTCCCGGACCCTAGACAACCCCCACAACATCCTGAGCCGGGTAGACCCCCACTGGCTCAACAACTCTTGCCCACCGGATGCCGGCATCTGGAGTTGAAGTGCTTGTTTTTTAGGGGCCCTTTTTCAGGAAGCAGGGTTTAGGGTTTGAGGTGTATGGCGCAGCTCTCAGGGCATTATGAACAAGCCTTTCCCCTCTCTGTCTCCAGATTTCTGGGCTTCGGATACAGGTTAAACCTCCTTCTCTTCCTCTTCGCGAAAGGGTCGGGGATGTGCGGTTAGGACTTTATAGAGTTTGGGGTTCAGAGTTTTAGGTTTCGGGCTTTGGGAAGCAGTGGTGACACATACACTGTAGCAAGCTGCATACTGGTAAGTAGAGCCTCGACGATCGCTGCATAAGGAGAATCATGACAAGAGTCATGGCACGAACATGCAGCCGGCGCAGTGCAGAGTGGTATTGAATGCTATGGAGTACTGAGTACTGAAGGCCTGCCACCTAGGAGTCGATATGTATGTTACTGTGCGCCTTGTGTTGCAGCCGCGTCGCCAGGAATGAAAAACGTCTTAGCCTTGCCATTTCCTTCCTCTCTGGAGGTCGCAAGAATGTCGAGATGCGCGATAAACCCTTGCTAAATCCTAAGCCCAAATCCTAAACCCTCAACAAATAGGGGATCCGGAATGGAAACCTTCCTGAAACGGATCCCGAGCAAAACCAGGAATGGACCCGAACTTGACGAAACCCCCTTCCAAGCGCCCTTTCACGCTCTCTACGACCTTTCGAATCTGATGAAAAAAACCACCTGCCGCTTGGACCGCCGCAATAAACCTTTAAAGATCCCTGGCAATACCCAAAGTGCACCATATAGCGCGCTCCCTAAATCTTCATAATACCGTTCTTGCTCCCCTATGATCCCCCTTTTTTTCCCTTATGGCTCCCTTCAAAAATCCATAGAAGAACCCTTACAACGCCATTCGACTTCCCCTTATAACTCCCTCATAGCCGCCCTAAGACCCTAAACCCTGAACCCTGAACCCTAAACCCTAAACCCTGAACTGAACCCTAAATCATGAACCCTGAACTGAACCCTAAACCCTAAACCCTAAACCAGAAACCCTAAACCCCTAAAACCCAAACCCCTAAACCCTAGACCTCTAAACCCTAAACCCCAAACCCTAAACCCCTAAAACCCCTAAACCGTAAACCCTAAACCCCGTTTCCAAACATCCTCTGGGCCCCAAGGCTTCGCGTCCGCCTTAGGTCTCGGCGAGGGCGGGCGCCTGAGTCCCGGGGAGTAGGGTTTGTTTAGGGTTTAGGCTTTAGGGTTGAAGGGCCTTTGGGAGATTTAGGGTCTTGTGTTTTCGGGGTTGTTTTCCGTGGTAGGTGCTTTTTCTGTGGGTTTTGGGGAGTTTAGGGTCTTGAGGTGTTTAGGATTTTGGGGTGCTTAGGACTTGGGAGTTTGAGGGTTTGGGGTTGGGTTTAGGGTCTCGGGCTGGGGATTTAAAAGGTCTAGAGTTGGGGGTCTCCGTTAAGGCTACAGCGGGTTGGGACTTGGGGGCCTTGGGTTTAGGGCCCAGGATTCAGGATCTCCTGTGGAAGTGTTAGGCTTGGGATCAATGAGCTTGCTCGCATGTGCACCATGGAGAAGTGGACCCTTGATGGCCAGCGCCCACCATCATCATCATAAGTCATCGCCATCGTCGTCCTCATCACGATTCTCGCAATTCCCATCATCATCATCATCATCAGCATCATCATCATCATTTATTGTTTAAGAGCACTAGCATCATCATCACGACCGTCATCATGACGTGCCTTCAAGCAGCATCTTGAGCGGAAGCGGCAGCAGCAACTACGGTCCTCAACATCGTCATACTCTTCCACATGTTGATAATCCTCTTCTGGACCTTGTCCACCCTGTCATGATCAGTCGCGTTGCCATGATGATCATCATCACCATCAGCATCATCCTTCATCCTTTCTGTCAATCAACCCATCAACCGAACCGATGTGGTCACTGTCATGGTCACACTGGTCCTCAGAGTTATACTCACCCTTAAATTTTTCTCATCATCACCAGCCCATCCCTCCTCCGCCCTACTAATCACGCCGTATCAGCCATATCACCACACAAACTGCACCCCCCAAACCCAAAAGCTCGCTCGGGGAACGGCGCTGCTTCCGCCTTGGGCTTCGGTGAGGGCGGCGAGCGCCTGCAAGGGAGCCACGGCGCTTGCAAGATGCAGTTTAGGGTTCATAGGGTTCAGGGCTTAGGGAGCAGGGTTTGGGTTTTGGGGGTTTTCAGGGCAGCAGCTCTTGAATTCAACATGTAGTCGACTCCAGAACACAGCGTGCATGCCACATGGCGAGAGGATGCAGGCAGAAATGTACACAATGCAAAAGGTACGCAAGGAATTTCGTCCCATGAGTAGAACTCAATCTTATGGGCTTTCGACGCTAGGCATCCGGCTCGCCGCCACCTGTCGCCTGGCAAAGCTTGAAACAACTGTTGCAAAGCCGCAATATGTATGCGCACACACACACACATATATATATATGTATATATACACAATTATACACAACTAATCAGCGTAGATACACACAATCACACATACTGTACCACCAATACTAGTTAATCGCCAGTTACGACTACGACCACGACAATGACGACGACCACCACGACGACAACCACGACAGTGCGACTACCACCACCAACAACAACACCCTATAAACCCTAAACCCCTATGTAAACCCCTAAACCCTAAACCCTAAAACCCTAAAACCCTAAACCCGAAACTCTAAAACCCTAAACCCTAACAACACCACGACTTGGAGTCCTCCTGCCTCTGCTGCTATTCTTGCAGTCAGCTGAAGGGCTTCAGGAGTGGAAGACAGCCGAGAGCCATGTCGGACTCGGAGATTCGACAAAAATATATATAATCATAATAATAATAACAATAATAATAATAATAACATAAAAACAATAAGAATATTTAATAACACTAAGAATAATAATACTAATAATAATAATAATGGTAATAACAACAATAGTAATAATAATAATAAGGGGAAGCTGATGTGTCTCAGGCTGCAACGAGCACGGATCGCCCTTTTGCTTCATCGACAGCCAGCGCAGGTACAGAAACGGACCCCCCTGATTGCAAAGCAGGTCAAACGAGGGATCCTTTCTTGCAGGGTCTGCGTGGGTTGAAGCTCCACCGAGTGCTGGCAGCACGCTCTACACCCAGCCCGATACGACGGACTGTTGCGGTTGCTACACGGTGCACCAAAGAGACAATCTTTGCTAGCTCCGTGAAAGGACCTTGGTGTTTCCTCCAGAATTGCAGTAGCCTCTTTCGCCGTCTTGAGTTAGCCGGCAAGATATATACAGTTTAGGTAGGGGTTTAGGGTTTAGGGTTTCAGAATATAGCAACCTTGCCTAGTGTCGACTTTGCAAGCCTTACTGCCCGGAGAGATGAGGCGATGTGACACAGCACAGAAGACTCTCAACAAGACCACCCCAAAAGAGAGCCGAACACACATGGATCAGAAACCGTAAAGCCACGAACCATCATTAACCCAAACCCTAGGACTCTAGACCGAATGAATGCCGAAGCTGAACCTGGGAGGAAGCATCAAGGCAGCGCCGAAAATCGTGGACTCCAAACTTCCAGGTGTTCTGTAGGATTTTGGGAAGCCCCCCCCCCTTTGGGAATTCCTGTAAGCCAGCGTCTCCAAAAGGGTAGCATAAAGAATTAAGGCAAGACGGCAAGAAGACAACATGCACCAAGTTTCAATCGTCGTATTAATGTCAGAGCTCGCTCGGGTATGTAGTGGTAGCCACGCGTACTGGCGGCAATCACAATATGAGGAAGTTGTGGTGGTGCATTAGCGGCCGTGAAGAAGTTGTGGTGCTGTTGTATATGAACTGATGTTCGGTGACGGCGCTGGCAGTGGCCCCACGGCCAGCGGCAGCAGCAGCAGCAGGAGCGGAGCAGGAGCAGGAGCAGTAGTTCTTGTGGTTGTGTCGTCGTGGTAAAGTAGTAGAGGTAGAATCAGTAGACGTGGTAGTGGGATTCGTAGTTGCGACAATAGCGGCAGCAGTCATCAGTCGCATTCGTCGCAGTAGTAGGAATCTTCGGCTGCAACAGTAGCAGTAGGAGCAGTGGTGAAAATAACAACTAGCCACAGACATGTCACTAGTTCACATGTTTTTGTGTAGCTAGTTGTCGTCTTTCGATTCTGCGAAGCTTGCGTCGCAGGGCCCCGTGTCCTACAAAAGGTTCTGGAAGCATGGCAAGACTGTACAGATGGCAGGCGCAAACTTGGATCCTTCCGGCGGGCCCGAAACAAGGGTCTTCCAGCATTGTATGGACCTATGATTTCCGAAGTTGAGGTTTCAGGCTCATGGGCTTGAGGGTTCGGCGTTTATGGGGGCCAGAGAGCATCGTGATCCGTGGTATTCGGCACTTCAGGCTTGAAGGACGTATTGGGTCGTAAATGCGAGAGTGTGCAGCCTAACCTCCTTAGAAGTAAACCCCAAGTACCCCAAGTCCTGAACCCTAAACCCCTAAACCCTCAACCCCAACTACAGCACGCAGCTCCATACCTTGGAGCCGCGGCTTTTTGAAGGCCCTTGCTGGGCACGGGCGGATCCTCGCGCCTGCTTCAAATGCAGCAGCCGGAGCTGCGTGGGGGGCCGCTTTAAAAGCGCGCTAGGCGCAGCCGCCTCGACGGGGCGGACGTGCCGAAACAAGCCCTGGCTTGTGGCGGAGAAGGAAGGAGCTGCGGTTTTTTAGGGTAGGCTTAGGGTTTAGGGTGTTGGGGTTTAGGGATTAAGTTGAGGATTTAGAATTCTGTTTTGGGTTTTGGGGGCTCAAGAGAATTTGAGGCACTCCTTCCAGCTAAAGGGAGCACATCTCGGCTCACCGCAACTGTACATGAAACAAGCTTGCTGGACTTGGGAAGTCACACCATTCATGGCAAGCTTTAGGGACGGTCTTTCCTGAACGCCTTCTCATAAGCCTAGTACTGTGCGTTTCACACCTTGTACACCATCCACCCACTGGCATCCATGTTGAGCGGATTCGGAATGACCATCGGGATGCCAACAAAAACGCAAGAAATCAATTTTCAGAAATCGTCAGCTTTGCTGTCTGGAAGAAACTGGTTGGAGGCCTCGGCGGCTGAAGTGTTGGGCTTCTCGACTCAATGGGACTTCTTTCTGTGAGCACCCAGAGGCGTTCAGCATGCCTTCATCTTTACGCCTGCCTGCCACTTGCTGGCCTCGTCACACTTCTCAATCCGGGAAGGGGAAAAACAAAGGGGAATAGAGCAGGGGAAGTGAGGGAGTTGGAAGCCGAGAAACAGGCACAGGGAGAAACCGAAAGAAATAACTAAAGACTCATGTATATGTATGAATACGATGCACAGCATTGACATATACATATTTTCATATTTATCGCTCTCTCTCCTCTGTGGCCTTTCCTTCCCTCTTTCTGCAAGCGAAGCGGCCGCGCTGCAGGCTGCGCCTTTGGCTGGCCCACGTGGATGGAGCTTCCCAGCCTTAGCGCAAGGGAGAGAGCTCGACACAAAGGCTGCCGTGCAGATCTGGGTGGTAAGGGTTCGGAGTTGAGGGTAGGTTGGGGGGGTTTTTGATCGAGGGTTTTGGGATGTCAAACTTCCCAGAGAGGCATCGTGGGTTTTTTGTTAACGCTCTCTGTGTTCTTGTTTAGCCTTTCAGGGTCCCAAAAGCATTTCGACCTTACAATTTAACCTAGAACAACCACACGCTCAACCGCTAAAGCCCACAAAGCCAAAAATAAACTTGAAAAACTCCAAAAGCCGCAAACCCCAAAACGTCAAAACCTGCGAGACCCCTAAAGTATTCAACAGCAGCTCAGCTTCTGGGTAGCCTTCTTAAATTAAATAGGTTCCGTTTTCGTGTCCTTTTTAGTAGGGTGCCGGACTATATTGGGGACCTAAAGCGGGACCCTAATTTCGAGAACTACTCTTTTCCACCCAGCCACAGCGTGGCGAGCAGGGCCACGAGGATGCCACAACAAATTGGAGCTGCGAAGCGCCTCCTCGGAGGCTCCTGACGTGCTTAAGGTTTAGGGTTTAGGGCTTTAGGTTTTAAGGCTTTGCGGGTTTTCGCGCTAATTGAATTTGAAGTTTTAGGGTCCATGGGTTTTGAGGGCCTTGAGGATTGAACTTGTTGAGGATCTTTTTCGGCTTTAGATGGCTTTGGTTTACGGCTTTGCGGTTTCAAGTTTTCGGGTCTCGGTTGTGGAGATTCACCCCAAAAACCCGAAATACAAGACACGATAAACCCTACAAAGCACTATAAAGCCCCTTGTGAACCCTACGGGCGAGGTATAGACTGCTTTCTTGCAAAACGTTGGTGCCAAGGGCATCAAGTCCGAGTGCGGGGAGTAACAGGAACCCGTTTGGGGAGTTAGGGGAAGCCATTTCTGGGGGTCGTAACGGGAACGAGGGCTAGTAGAAACAGGAACCGCAACGGGAGCGTAACAGGAACTGTCCCCAGGAAAGCCAAGCAACCGAAACTATGCTGAAACTCTTGTGGGGGACCAGTTTTCGGTCCGCTACTTTGACACCATGAAAGCCGCCTATGTTTCGTTCGAGGCATATAGCATTTGGGGTTGAAACAGATTCTTGTCTCTGAAGCCACGAACTGTTTCTTCGTATAGTTTTGGTCGGAGGAATATGGATGTTTTATCTTACAAGAAGGTTCGCACTAATGCAAGTCGAAGTTGTCGTACTACGAGTACCACTACTATGGTGGCGGGGGTAGGCTTTTGCACGCCATCGTGGACTGACCAGCGCCAGCTTGGCTTGTTGTCTGGGTTGAGGGTTTAGGCTTGCGCGTTTTAGGACTCTGCTGCTGCGGAGGTATTTAGGAGGTTGTTTAGGGGTTCAAGGGTTTCGTAAATTTTAGTGGCTTAGGAGTGTAGGGTTGACGGGTCAGGTTCAAGGGTTGAGGCATTTGCCAGTTGAGAACGGCTTCAAAACGCTCGAGAACGGCTTTGGGGCTTTGGGGTTTCGGTCAGCTCTTAGCACCAGAATTAGGACGAAGAAAGACATGACGAGACCACATTTGAGCCTTCGTCATACGATCGTAAACACACAAGTCACGAAATTTGCAGAATCACTCGCGGCAAACACATGCAATTTTATACTGGAGCGATAATGGCAACACCCGATGCTGCAGCCATCGGAAATTCAGGACAAAGGTTGCTGTGGACATATGAGGTCAGTTTCTAGTGCTACATGACATGACGGTTTGAAGCCGTATAAGTGGGGGACCGGAAAGAAGTTGGCGAGCCCACAAGAGCAGGTGGATGTGAAACAAGTCATTCTTTGAGCCCCGCACTGGTTCCTGTTGCGAGGGGCGGCGTGGAGGGTGTTACAGGAGCTGGTGGTTGTTGTGACAGGTTCCCGTTGCGGACACCCTGTTCCCGCTACGGCAAACACTCCGTCAAGGCCCGTCCTCATCTTTCGCCAAGTCCAACTCGTCCTCCTCTTCCTCTTCCTGGCCGCTTTCCTGCAGGGCAGGTGTGCTGAGATTAGTGCTTCTGGTGTTGAGGGTATTTTGCGTTTGAGGCTTTAGGCTAAACGGCTAAACCCGCCCCCTAAACTCCAAAACCTGCACCCTAAACTATGAACCCGAAACCCTGGACCCACAACGCAAGACCCTTCAAGACTGTACGGTGTTTTCACGGGCCTTTCGGTGCTGGCTGCTAACAGTGAGGAAGCGAAGGCTCTTACTGTCCGGGCTCCTATCAGCGGCGACATGTCGACTCATAGATAGGTAGACACCCAGACAGTGGATTTGCGCACCATGTTCTATCAAATTATAGTGTCATACTATCATCTGATCGTCTTAGAATGTACTCTTGAACCTTTATCTTAGTGAACTTACTGTGTGATTCGATCCCCAATTCAACCCAAGCAGCAAAGCCACAGTGCACTGGCCTCTTCCACCTGGGGCAACGGCGCGTTGCGAGCCGGCCGGAACCTCGCACAAGACATGTTCGGGCTTAGGGTGTCTTTTGGGAGCGGGGATTCGAGTGGAGTTGAGGGCCTTCAGGGTTTCGGGGAGGTACTACAGGGTTCACGACTTGGGCCATCTTCGAGTTACAGGGTCTTTTTTCCAGGGAACTTCGGAGTGACCACATAAGCTTCGATCAACTCTTCCCACGCAGGCAACAAGCAACCCCGGCCTTCACAAAACCTCGAGCCCCAAAAGCATTCTCAACTTTAAAGGCCCTATACCCCAAGTGCCAAAGCACTGAACAACGCCTGAACCCATCCCAAACACCAAAAACCCCCCAAAAAAATCCCAAAAACCAGAAAAAAAAACTCCGTAAATCTTCCGGCATAGCTGAGCCCAGGAGCTCGGCGGCATTCGGTCGGAGGGGTCTCGACGGCGTCTTGGCCTCAAGGCCTCCCGAAACCTTCTGGCCCACCTCGGAGGGACACCGGGAGTGTCGGGATGGGGCGTAAGGGCCTCCTACTTGGAGGCCCACTGGACGTAGTAAGTCGGTTATAAGTAGGGTTATAATTAGGGTTTAGGGTTTAGGGTACTTATAACTCTACTTATAACCCACTTACTAAGTCCCCTGGGCCTCCAAGTACTGTTGATGAGATAAATCCTGCATTACCTGAAGGACCCTAAGCTATGGGAATTGTGGTATATTCCTTATTGTGGGTAATGCAGGATGTATATCATCAACCGTATCACTTACAAAACAAGGCATCACGAACCACTCTGCTTTCCCTCATGGGGGCCCAGAACCCCAAACCCAAAACGGAGCACCCCGGAGCCCTAACTGGGGGTTACCGAAAATAGGGGGATCTTCAAAAAGTACCCTAAATCGTAGGATCCTTACAAGAAGGACCCCCAAAATAAGGGACCCCTTATTATTGGACACTCCCACATGAAAGACCACCCTAAACCCTAAACCCCCTAACTTTCGGAAAGTCCCAACTCATCTGCTGCTTGAGATGCTTCAGGGAGGGCGGAGGAGAGCCGAGGATCAGGATCAGCCGGCTCCAAGGACACCAAGGCCCTCTTCGGCCTGCAAGGGGATGGGCTTTGGGGGTTTGGGGTGTAGGGCTAAGGGCTTAGGGTTTAGGGCTTAGGGCTTAGGGCTTATAGGGTTTAGGGTTTAAGGCTTAGGGTTTAGGGTTTTCGGCTCAGGATTTAGGGGTCAGTGTTCAGGGCTTATAGGGTTCAGGGCTTAGGGTCTAGGATTTAGGGCTTGGGGGCCACTTCAGGAGTTTGCAAGGGTTCTACCAGGTTCCTGCAGCAGTCCTACGAGAGTCCTACCAGGATGCGGTTCTAGAGCCGGTCTACGAAGACCAGTCGGGTAGTTCTCTGAATTAGGGTCCCGCTGAGGGCCCTTTTTTCAGGGTGCCATATTATATTGGGGGGACCCAAGAAGGGACCCTAGTCTAGAGAACTACCCTCTATTTCAGGGCTCTCCTTGGGTTCTATACACGGGCTTCTCTTGTACAAGTGCCTCAGCGTGTCATCTGCGGCCGCACCCTCCGTGGATGTTAGCCAGGAGAGGACGACCTTTCAGGCGTTCAGCGGCTTAAGGAGTTTCAAGCTTTAGGGGTTGAGAAATTTTTAGGGGTAGGGTTTCGGTTTAAGGTTCAGGGGTGTTGAAGGGGGGGTGCTTCTTTGCCTTGGGCGGCTCAGGGAGCTCCGGGGCTGGGTGGCCCTCTACGAAAGACCCCTTTGCTTCAGAGTTGAGGGGTCTGGTGTTTCGCCAGAGTTGAGGGGTTTATAGGGTCTAGGGACCCCCCCCTTGGGTCAACCCCCCAAACGGTTTCGGTCCGCACCCTGAGAGGTGAAGAGGATGAGAATCGGGCTTTTGGGACTTCCGGTGCGCTTTCGGTCTCTACCAGCCTCTCGCTCTGAAGGGCCTCCTCACTTGGAGACCCAGTGGACTTAGTAAGTCGGTTATAAGTAGGGTAACTCCATTTAGGGTACTTATACCTCTACTCATAGCCCACTTACTAGGTCCCCTGGGCCTCCAAGCTGGTAAGTAGCTTGAGGGCATTACACCATGTTTGACTTTGTAGCGTCTAAAACTTAGTGCTTAAGGGTAGTACTCTTTAGTGAGGCATTCTTCGGAGCCCCTTCGACGTCCGATGTGCACCTCGCAGGTAGCCGCGGCCACAATCGGATCAAAGACATGCACCGGCAGCTTCTTTCCTCACAGGGCAAGATGAACTGGGGGTGGGTTTGGGGATTTCGGCTCGGCACGGTGCTCCGCAAGGATGGGTCTGTCGCATTGAAATCTCAGGACAATCTGGCGAGTCACATGCAGTCCTCCACGCCCAGCAGGCCCATCGGGAGGACGCTGGCGCCTCCATCAACACTTCAAAGAAGGCACAAAGACAACAGCCTCCTGTTAAGGGGTGGTGGGCAAGAGCGCATGGGTTCATATCACGGTTCCATGTTTTGGCACCTGCAGCGATTTGGGCCTGGGAGTCTCCACCCGACCCGAAGACTGAACTCCACTTGGATCCTCGTCTTCACTTCGAGAGATGGCAGTCCCTTTCAACTGTTCTGCCTTGAGACGGCCATTGATGGCGGGAGCTCTTCCAGCCTGCTCGCTGGGACGATTTCCGGGGTTTCCTGCTCAGTGGTAAGCCAGTGACTGGTGGTATCGCAATAGTCCCGGCTGTGAACAGCTGTATTCTCGTTTGTTGGTGCAGTCGTCGTTGTTTACCATGGGGCACGATGAAGACTGTGCGACCCTGGTGACGACCACCGCTACTAGAAATACTGCCGCTCCTCCTGCCTCCGCTGCTTCTACGACACCTGTTTCTACTTGTGATTCTGCCACAGTGCTACAGCTGCTAAGGCGACTGGATCGAGCTGCCTTCGTGCGTGCAGACGAGGTGAGGCGGGGTGCTCCAGGCGACGCAAGGAAAGGAGCAGCTGTCGAGTGTAGATTCCTGAGATGAGAATTAAGTGGGGTTATAAGTAAGGCAGCTACAGTTATAACCCATATTAGGGGACTTATAACCATACTTATAACTAACCCATGAACCTCCAAGTACAGGCAGGGACGGAGACGCCCCAGCAAGGAACAACAAGAAAAGAAGCCCAGCTCAAACCTTGCCGAACCATTGCATACTGAAACCCTTCAGCCACTTGCTCCTGCTATCTTCAACCCTAAGCCCTTAACCCCTAAACCTTCGACCCGTAAACCCTATAAAGCCTAAACCCTCAATCCTAAACCCCTAAAAACCCCTAAAACCCTAAACCGCCATCTTCGCCAAGAAGCGCGGCTTTCGCCGCTCTCGGCGAGACTGCGCCACGGGCCCTACATCAATCGAAGGCTCGGGGGATCTAGAGTCCCTATAGAGGTGAACTCTGCTACCTTTTTTTTTACGTGATGATATTTAGGGCTTAGGGCTCAGGGTTGTGGGTTTAGGGTTTAGGTTTTAGGGTATTAGGGCTTAGGGTTTAGGGTTCTGGGTTAAGGGCTTAGGGCTTAGATATTTTGGGACTGCAAGTGGAATACTACAGTACCAACCCATTCCAAACCACCTTTTTTGGGGGGTTAGATCCAAGGTTCGAGTCCGAGGAGTCGGGCTTCCGGATGGAAGACATGGGGATTCAGAGATCAAGGGGACCTCTTTTACGAAAGTCCTGTCTAAAGGAGCCTTCCAAAGAACCATCGCAGAGCTATGAGAGGTCCTACGATGATTTGAAAAATACACCAGGAGCCCCTAAGTAGTTCCTTTTTATGGTTTATGTTTAGAATCCTATAAGGTAATCCCCAAAAGGAACTACTTCGGGGCCTATGGGTAGAGTCAGTAGGAAGTCTGGGGCTCGAAACCACGGCCTTTGGGGTCTCCAGTCCCGGTCTGCAGAGCTCCAGACCAGGTGTATACATCTATGAATGAGCCACCCTAAACTCTGAACCCTACCTGTAACCGGAAAAGACCTACCTTTTTAAGGCACTATATATAGAAACCATAACAATGAACCCGAAAAAAATTTAAAAAGGTAGGTCTTTCCGGCTAGAGGCAAACCCTAAACTGCACCCCAACGGTTTTCAGAGCTCGAGGGCATGAGGAGCGGTGGGAAGCGGTAGCGGTAGCTCTGAAAGGGAGAGGCAAAGGGCCCCTGCTGGGAGGTTCATGGGTAGCTATAAGTATGGTTATAAGTCCCCTAATATGGGTTATAACTGTAGTTACCTTACTTATAACCCCACTTATAACTACCCATGAACCTCCAAGTGAGGGCATCCCACAGGCCTGGGATCTGTTCATCCTCATCAGTGGCGTCCGCCCAGCAGGTTATCCTTTCCAAGGTCCTGGGCCACGTCGCAGTAGCAGCAGCAGTAGCAGTAGCAGTAGGAGTAGCAGTAGCAGTAGCAGTAGCAGTAGCAGTAGCAGTAGTAGTAGTAGTAGTAGGAGTACCCCTGCATGGCACTCGACCTACCCTCTCAAGCCTTGGAGGTAGCCACGGCTCGTGAAGCAAAAAACCGACTCTGAGGCCCCCACGCTATCGGGTTGCTGCGTGGAGCCTGCTCCTGGTGAGTAGGATAACTGAGACATCGCACCAAGCTTGGGAATTCTTGGAGTCGAGAGAGCAGTCGAAACCCCAATATCCGGTACCGTGCTTCCACCGATGGCATACAACTGAGACTGCGACGGGCGACACTGCGGCCCGACTGCCCGGCGCCTGAGTCTGTGGCATGGCTGCGACACTCCACGAACAAATATTGAAACCTTGCCAAAGAACAATGTACAGCAAGGCAACGGGAGCAATGACAACGAGTACAATCCTGAGGCGGAGGTGGTGGTGGGGGTGGGGTGGCGGGGGTGGGTGGTGGGGGATGGTTGGGGGGTGGTTTCGGGGGGTGGTGCGGGGTGGGTGGGGGGGGATGTGGTGGGTGGTAACACGTAGAACCCGACTGTAGAACCCCGGAAAAGGCGGGGACCTCCTGAGGCGCCATTGTGCCATAGCAGCGGTATAGGGACAGAGATGGATTCTGACAGCACGATGCGATGATGAATTTTTATGTCACGAGCCATGCATATTTTGCTCAAGTTGTCCGCGTGATTCCTGACCGCTCATCTGAACTCCTTGAACAGTCTGCTTGTTTGCTTGCTCCGGTTTTTCCATGGCCATGGTTCACCCCTCACTTAGCTGGTGAGAGAGCACACCCAACCCTACTTGCCACAGAGACATTCCAATCATGACACCCTTCCAGACACCTTTGTCTTTACTTCTCGCAAGCCTTGTTCTCAAAATGGCTGCAGCAATCTGGTATGGCCAAGGTCATGACTTCCACAACGTCCGGAACCAACAAGCATCGAAGAAGCCAAAAAGGCTCAAACCTTGAGCCCTAGACCCTTACTGCAACCCTGCCCCTGCCACGAATCTCTGCAGCCCTTTCTCTGGCTGCGGGCCTTTGGCTTGGGCGACGCCGATGGGGGCCTGACAAGACATCGACCCCTCTGACTCAGCGGCAGCAGCTTTTTTTTGGGCTGGCACGCCGTGGATTTTGCTCCACTGCTTTTCCTGTATGGCTGGGCCTCTATGCTTTACACCCACATGCCGTGAGCCTATGGCAGTGTTCATCAAAGCTTGAGAAGGATGTGACCTGTGTTGCAGGCACGCGACAGCACGGAGGGCTGGTAACCTCTGAACTGCTCAATCCCAGAGACTCCAATATCCCTTAAATAAGGAAATATTCCTGAAATTATGGTAGGATCCCTAATATGATTTAAGGTACATATTCCTTAATGAAGGGATATTGCAGTCTCTAGGATCCACCAAGAACCACCACTCTGCGATTGCCTGCCCGTCGGCCGCTCCGGCGTGGAAGGGGGCGCCTCCAGGACACTGCTTGGAGGTTCATGGGTAGTTCTATGTATGGTTATAAGTATGGTTTAGGGTTTAGGGTTTAGGGTTTTACGGCTCATGGGTAGTTATAAGTATGGTTATAAGTCCCCTAATATGGGTTATAACTATAGTTACCTTACCTATCAACCCCACTTAGAACTACCCATGAACCTCCAAGTGCTGGCTTTGTCTCAAGCTGAGCTCGCAAGATTGTCCCGCAATTCTGCTTCTCGCTTCAAGCTGAAGGGGGCCTTGGGGTCATCTGCGCTGAGTCACGGCAAACCCTGAACTCTAAACCCTACAGACCCTAAACCCTAAACCCTGAACCCTAACCCCTGAACCCTAAACCCTGAACCCCTAAACCCTAAACCCTAAAACCCCTAAACCCTACAGTATTTGCCACCGTGGCTGCGATCAGCTCTCCCACAGCGGCCTTCGCCTTTGCCGCCTGAGGAGGAAGATTTCAAGTTTTAGAGAGGGTGTTATTTATAAGGGCCCTACTAATTAAGGGTTTAGGGTTCAGGGTCTAGGGTTTAGGGTTTAGGGTTTAGGGTCTAGGGTTTAGGGTTTAGGGTTTAGGGTTCAGGGTCTAGGGTTTATAGGCATGCAAGAACACAAGAAAAGCAGGCTACTTGGCTGAGGAAGAGCATCTTCTCATACCCTAACCCCGACGCTAGGAAACCCTAAATTCTAAATCCTGTGGGGTCTTGTCAGGGCTCACTCTCCATGATCCTCAACTCGAAACCCCCAAACCCTAAAGGTAAACCGAAAACCCCAAACCCTAACACCGTAACACCCGCAAACCCCTACCACCCTTATCCCTAAACGCTACAGTAGGCCCTCAACTCTGAATCGCAAACCCTCCATCCTAAACCCCAAACGAGCCCCCAGCAACTGCCTCCCAAAAACCTTAGGTAAAACCCTCAAGCAACTCTGTGGTAAAGAACGCGAAGGCCACCCACCCCCCTGCCCCCCCAAAAAAAATGTGAAGCTCCTGCAAGCTACCTACAACCCCCAAACCCAAAGCAAAGCCCTAAACCCCCCAAGAAGGGCGCGAAAAAGCCCTAAAACACCGCAAAAAGGGCCGTGAAACCCCCAAGAAACAGGCCTTTAGTTCGCCGGACTGGTTCTGTGCCTCTGTTGCCTCACTCCGGTACTGCACCTGGCAGACTCTTCGGGTTCAGGGCTGCAGGGTTTAGGGTTTAGGGATTTAGGGTTGAGGGCTTTCGGGCTTCAGGGTGCTAGGGGTTTTGGATAGGTGTTGCCCTTTGAAAGTTTCAACATATTTGTGGAACGAGATCGGGGAGTTTGAGCACGTGAAGAGTTTGGAGAATGAAAAGTTTGAAGTTCGAAGGTTTGAAAGCTTCGAGATGTAAAACAGGCGAGAGTTTGGAGTTTGAATTTTTGAACAGGAATCCAAAAAGTTTGAAACCTTGAAGCTGTGGCGACAGGTGCCCTGCGACGCTCGTGCGATGGAGGACACGGGTGTCCACAGGGACACCTCCCAGGCTCGAGTAATTCCGCAACTTTCAAGATCGAAACTCGGTGGACCGTCCAACTTTCGAACTTGACGCTTTTCAATGCCTCAGTCGGATGAACTTCCAAACCTTCGAACTCTCGAGCTCTCGAACTTTTTTCACGCCTTTCAAACTTTCAATCTCTCTAGCGTTGGAACTCCACATCTTTCAAAGGTTGCAAAACCCGAACTGTCAAACTCGTGCAGCCATGGAGAGCAAAGGCAAGCGAAGGGAAAGTTTTCAATCAGAGAAGTGGTGTGCGGGAACACCAGCCGCTTGAGCCAAAATGGCGTTCGCCATTGCGACTCAAGCGTATTGCTGACATAAGGCAAGCCGTATTGAATCTGTCGAACTTTCAAAATCGAAACTTTCGAACCTGCGGAACAGTTGAACTTTCGAAATTTCAATTAATGGTGACGTCTCAAAACCTTGTGAGCCGACCGTACTCGGCCGCGGAAAAATCCTTAAGCTTGAGTTTCGAAGCAGCTAGACGAGCTCGAAAGTTCGATGAACATGATAATTTGGATATGTTTTCGATGTTGAAAATCCTGAAGTTTGACACCCGCTCGCTTGCGCATGGCAAGGTGCCCAAACTTTCGAACTCCAACACCTTTCAAAACCTTCAAAGGTTGAACCTTTCCAGCTTCGAAGGTTGAAGCTTTCAGACTCTCAAACCTTCGCGTTCGAAGGACCTCGCTCGGGACATCCTTTGACCTTGTGGTTTAGGCCTACATGAAATCACAAGTCATTCTAGGGTTTCTAGCTTCTAGATTCTAGATTCTAGATCTTCGCCCCGTAGCGCGTGTGACGGCAAATCCAAGCGGGTAGAGGTCCGGAGTAGTGCCTCAGGGCTTGATAACTACAACAGGGTAGTGTGATCTAATAATCCAATATAGTTGTAATCTGTGCTGATATGGTGCCTACCAGGGAAACCGATGACACCTGCTTGCTAATTCTTCAGGCCCCCAAACTCCGAAACCCTAAAGCCCTAGAGCCCTAAACCCCAAAGCCGTAAACCCCGAAGCCTAAAGCCCTAAACCCGAAAGCCCAAAGCCCTGAACCCCAAAGCCTAAAGCCGTAAACCTAAAGCCCTAAACCCTGTAGCAGCTTCCCCAAGACGGTTCTTCGCAAGCTCAAGATCCCCCGCACCAGGAAACTGGCGCAGAAAAGAGGGACGGGGTGCTCCTATAATGGCTGCTCTTTGGGTTTCGGGTGTACTGTGGGGTTAAGAACCCTAAACCGCACCTCCCATACGGATTTTTGGGGCTTTGGGTGTTGGGTTGGGATGTAGCGCTTGGGGGAAGGCATCTTCATTTTAGTCAATTTTACTCTTGCAAATGCGCCCGGCGCACCAGAGCCTTCGCAGCCCTCGCTGCCTGTGCCGCCTGCAGACAGTGAAACTTGCAACATGTCAGCCTGGCAAGAATGTCAGTCATACCCGCATGTCCTCACGCTGTCGACGCAAGAGTGTCCCAGCTCAATCCAGATCCATCTCTGCTTCGCCTGCGGTCGTTGTCTCATTCGTGCCTGCAAGGGCACAAGCGGAGCGACTTGCTATACTTGTCGACACAACTACCGCTCAATGCCTACGTGGTCTGATCCATGGCTCGCCAAGGGCCAGGGAGACAGCGACGTCTACAGCTCAGTGCAGTTGCTGCGGTTTGCTTTGCAATGTGAAGATAAGGTTGGCCATGCAAGGAAAAGTAAATGCTGTATCAAGCCGGGCAGAAGGGGCGACGGCGGGCCACAGCTAGAATCGCAGTAAACGACGCCCCACCCATGAAGTGCATGAAGTGCATGTCGACTGCCCGCCCCAAGCTCTCTTTCTCCCCGCCCACATCAACTCATGAGATGAGCTTACTCGGACTACCTGCCAGGACAGATGGCTCGACCTGCTCAGCAACGAGCCTGATCAAAGAAGCACTGGAGAAGTGCCTCCGGGCGCGTTGGAAGCTCAGCCGAGCATTTCGCAGTAGAAGCAGCTTCAACCTGGATCCATGCGAGCTGGCTCCTTTGCACCAGCTTCTGGACCGGAATCCCGTCGCCAAATGAAGTGTTGTTTGCCTTCGCGATATCTCTTTGCAACTCGCCGAACACAGCCTGGCGATACCACTTGATGCACGAGCTCCGCGTGGCGCTTCCACTCGGCTGCCAATTCGTTCCTGTCGCAAGTCCCTCTACCCTATACAGCCGATACCCAGTCTTGCAAAGTCTTGCTTTCGGCGAATCACCTGCATCTCGACCTGCTCAAGGTCAATCCCGCCAAGCAGGAGATGCAGCGTCTTCTTGAGTTGCCCCGGGTCTGCCAAAAATCAAAAGCGGCACCTGGAATGCAAAATCGTGGGATGTCCACGAAGGCCCGTCAGTCGAATGTCCGTGCAGAGTCTGGGTTCACGCTTTCAGATGACTGTACAGCTCAAGCCAAGGCCGACACTGTCACGACACGAGTTTCAGGCACAACTACATTTCAGACAAAAGGTGACAGCAGACGTCCCGACTACGAAAACACAAAGCACCCGTCGCAATGAGCACCGCCCCATCCGCGACTCATGTCTCACGAGGCTGCACGACGGCCGGCGTAAGCAGCACCACGGATGTGCACCTCCTAATGGTTGGCAGCCTCCGCGGACGGAGCCAACATCATCCGAGGACGAGCCGGCCTACTCGCCGCACGAGGCTCGTTGGAGCAAGGCTGGCCCTTGTGATCCATGCAACATGCCCAGGCTATAAGATCGGCACAGTGATGCTCCGTATGGAAGACTCTTGCCCTGACGCGGTAAGAGCCTTCCATACCGAGCATCGAAGCAAGAGCAGCCAAAGCACATGGTTTTTGCATGACTGCACCACGCCTCTGAGTCAGCGCACGCTGGCAGTTGAGTTCGGCAAAGGCCGGCCGCCATAGAGGCACTGCTCCAGCTCACGCCACTGCCTTGCAGCGGCGTCAGTTGGAGCAGTGCCGCGCCGTACGGCCCGATGAACCTGGTGGCAGGCAACTCTAGGTTTTGTTCCAACCAAAGCATCCTATCGCAAGCGTTTGTCGGTTCAGCTTGCTGACTTCCGACACTATAAGATCGGCACAGTGATGCTCCGCATGGAAGGCTCTTGCCGCGACGCAGTCAGAGCCTTCCATACCGAGCATCGACGCAAGAGCAGCCAAAGCACATGACTCGCGGTGCACTCGCCTTTGAGTCAGCGCACGCTGGCAGTTGCTGTGGTTGCCAACCTGTCTTTGAGGTCTGCATGGCTGTCTGAAGCCCGATGCTTCCCCGAAGAGCGCAAAACCCAGAAGCTGCCTGGTAGGAGCCAAGACGGATGTCGTGCAAATTAGAGGCTGCAGTTCATGAGGGCCCCCTAAACCCCCAACCTCAAAATCCCAAACCCTATAGAACCCTCCCCAAGCATGGCGCAAACACCTTTCCACAATCTTGCATTCGCGGCAAGTGCTGGCCACTAGCAGGCTGCTTCCTCCAAACACCCCACCGGGTCCGATCTCCAACTCGCAACTACCCCCACGAAGCGAGAGGCCCAGCCTGAACCTTCAAAAACCCAACTTCTGGACACCTCGAGTTTAGGGTTTTGGATACTTTAGGGCTTAGGGTTTAGGGTTTAGGATACTTTAGGGCTTAGGGTTTAGGGCTTTGGATACCCTGAGCTTTGAAACCCCATGCTGCGGAGATAGCTTTTTGGTGCCTCGGCATTGTCTGGGTGTATGTCGAAACAGGTGCCTCGGTCATCAAACATCCCCCTGTATCTACGTATAGGAACAGGCATCTATGTAGGAATGTATGTATACGTGTATATATATATACACACACAGACACATGTACATGTATGTCTGAATGTACGGATCTTCTCGTTTGCACGAATTCTGAGGCACCCGATTTCCGGATTCCTGCGGCACAGGCACGCTTCCAGGGTGATTTGAACACATCGCTTCGGGAACTACGGTTTGTACTGCACTGCGGTTCTTACACAGGGTGAGGGCGGAACCTGATGCAGGAACCCACGCGCTAACACTTGGGATGTCTCACACAGATGAGCGCCGTCCTGTTTAACAGGACGTCGTTGGTCCGAGTACTTTTGCGACTCGAACAACCGAACCGTCCGCCCGCCGGGGAAGCCTTTCCAAAGGCCATCTCATTGCTCCACGACCACCACCAGTATGCTATCAGTCGTACTACTTCTCCGGTACGCCTTGATTTAATAACCCGCTTTCCTGCATCTCCGATTACAGCCCCTCTTAAGGCAGGGTCGTATCAGGCTTCTACTTATGCGTGTATGATATATATATATATGTATATATACAATATATATATATATATACAATATATATATATATATTGTATATATATATATATGCA
>CAJNJA010054497.1:5793-24802 GCA_905231915.1 Symbiodinium necroappetens | reverse complement strand
TAATAATAGTAATAATAATAATAGTGATTATACCATAGAGTCAGAAGCACACCATAAGGGATCCCTACTTGGGTTGTGACCTTCTTCACTTTGGGGAGGCAGCTACCTACTAGGTCCCAGACCCCCCCAAAAAACCCTAAGCCTCCAATGTCAACCCCAACCGCTAGAACCCTAAACCCTAAACCCTAAACCCTAAACCCTAAACCTTACCCAACCTTATCCGGAAGCCCTAGACCTGTCACCTTTGCCCCGAAGCTGCCCCAAAAAACCTTCCTCCCGTAACCCCAGGACTGCTGGGTCTAAGGTTTAGTGCTTCGAAGTTTCGGGTTCAACGTTTAGGGCTCCCTAGACCCCTAAACCCCCTAGACCCTAGACCCCTAAACCCTAAACCCTAAACCCCTAAACGCCTAAACCCCTAAACTCCTAAACCCCTAAACCCCTAAACTCCTAAACCCTAAACCCCTAAACCCTAAACCCCGAAAACCCCTAGACCCCTAAACTCCTAAACCGCAGGCTTTGAAGCTCCTGAAGGAAGGCTGGGGACTGGCGCGACTAAGGTACAGGGTTTAGGGCTAAGGGTTTAGGATTTAGAGTTTAGGGTTTGGGGATTAAGGTTTAGGGTTTCGGGCTAAGGGTTTAGGATTTGGGTTTAGGGTTTAGAGTTCAGGGTTTAGGGTTTAGGATTCAGAATCCAGGGTTTAGTGTTCAGGGTTTGGGTTTTTGTGTTGGGTTTTTTAACATTTTCATAAGGTTGGCGGTGCATCCAGCCATCTTCATGACGTTATGTCGAGGGGGCAAAGGGTTTCGAGATTGGGGTTTGAGTGGTGCGATTGCTCACCTGGGCATTCATCAGTCGGGTCTACCGTTAGAGTGTCGCAGGACTTCTGTAGCATGCGTTTGTTTTTGCAGATAGTCATTTGCTCGGGCAATTGAGCATTGCCGTAGTTAGGATGCAATCGTCAGCGTTGCTCAACAATGCCCCCGCATCTCTTCAAAGCGGACTCAACGCGCAAGCCGTGTCAGCGCGGCCCCGTATGGGGGCTGGCAGCGGGGTCGATGCCGGGATGGCGCCTTCCCAATACAGATTGGTCACCCACAGGAGAGGTACGAATCACGACTTCCCCGGACGTTACAGATGGCTCCCAAGTGGTGGCCATGGGCAAGACGCGGATTCACTTCATCCGTTCTTCTCAAGCATTCACAGATGCCGGATGGTTGGCAAGAGATCAGGCAGCAGTTGCAGGAGGAGCTGCAGCTGGGGCAACCAACCACGCACCGGGCCCAGCAGTGACTCAAAACTTCGGCCAGCAGTGCGCTGTTCAGGTGGTAGCCAGTTTCGGCGAGTCAAGGGGCTGTGACCCCGCCACAGGGCAAGCAGACGCCACCAGTACGGCTGGCCTGGCTGCCATCGGGTTGGCTGCTGGGAATGTCCAAGCGATTCTTCCTAATCCAAACAGCGGTTGATTTTCTCAGACCGGAAGATGGCAATTCAGTCGGGCTTTCATGCTCTTGCCGGTGATGGGGGAGTCTTAGCAAAGACGCACAGACGGTTTTCGAATTCCCTTGCCGCGAAGGATGACGAGAGTTGTTCTGGTAGTGCCCATGGCGACTTTGTCCGGAAATGGCGACCCTAAAACTGGCTACCCTGACCCCAAACCCTAAACCTTAATGCCTAAAGCCTAAACCCCTAATCCCTAAACCCTAAACCTTAATCCCTAAGCCCTTTAAAAGGTCACAGTTCGTCGCAGTAGCGAGATTGAAAATCCGTAGCGATGCTGACTGTGAGTCTCCTCTGCTCGCTTTGTTTGGGAACTTCGATGTTAGGGTTCAGGGTTTAGGGTTTAGGGTCTAGGGTTTAGGGGTTTTAGGTCTAGGGTTTAGGGGTTTTGGGTTTAGGGGTTTTGGGTTTAGGGTTAGGGGTTTTGGGTTTAGGGTTCAGGGTTTTAGGTTTAGGGTTTAGGGGTTTAGGGTTCAGGGGTTTAGGGTGGGCAGTTGGCGAATTTTGAAACAATCAAATGCCGTGACTGCAAAGAAGTTCTGCAGCATGAACAAGTTCCATGTCCGAATCCTCTTGCTTGACTCCTTGGTAGTATTAGGGAGACCCCTTCAAGGGTACCCTTCTTAACCCTACTTCTGGCTCTCTCAAGAGGGACCTTAATTATTGAGAGGGTCTATATCCCAAAGGGTCCCCCTAATCCTAACTCCTATTGACCTTCATCCCGACAAACGTCTGCGCAGCCTCGATCCTCGAAGTTTGCCCCGGCCTGCAGGCAATGCACGCTTCGTCGCGGGCCGGCCGGTGTCCATCAGGACGTTGGGGTTTTTCAAAAACCCCAAACCCTAAAATTCGAACCCTTTCCATTTGCCCAAACCTTAAATCCTTTTAAAGGCGAAGTTCCTGACCCTAAATGCTTTTCCCAAGCCTAAGCGTTACTTCCTTGCAAAGCCTGTTGAAGGTAATCTAGCGGCCTAAATATGGGACTTTCCGAAAATTAGGGTACCTTATTTTGGGGTCCTTATAATAAGGATCCTACTATTTAGGGTACTATATTAGGGTCCCCTATTTTCGGAAACCCCCCCCATATTTACCAATATTCTTTTGGGTTCCTTTGCGCTAAACCCTAAACCCCTAAACCCCTAAACCCCTAAACCCCTAAACCCTAAAACCTAAACCCCTAACTGATTATTGCTGACTTCCGAAAACTGAAGCTGCGACGGCGAGGTCTAAAAATCCAGACCTTGGAAAGGGCCTCAGGACCCAAAAAGGGGTAGAAACAGTCCCTCGTCAGTTTTTTGGGTTTTCGTGATTTTAGGGTTTAGGGCTTAGGGTTTAGGGATGTAATTTTCTCAACCTTGAACCCCCCAACCTGAGCCCCCCACGGCACAAGATCCCAAGAAGTCTTGCCCATGGTCACCTGCCTACATTGCAATTTGCGCTACACACTAAGTCTCAACTAAAGAAGCGCTTGGCCCGTATAAGCTTTGAGTACATCCTGGACCTAAACCCTGCAAACAACTCCAGCCCCTTGTATCATAGTTAGGAGTTAGGACCCGTATTGATATAGCAGCCGGTCAAGAGGCCCCTTTTCCGAAACCTTTCTGGGACCCTATCTTGATTACAAAGGCCCCTTTCTTGCATGTTGGGCCTCTATAAACCCTAAACCCTACACCCTAAACCGTCCACAGGACCAATGCCGAAATGCGGGCGCTGCTGGTCGACGAGGGCCAGGCATTGGAAAAAGCACCCACGAGCCTGGGGTTTAGTGTTTAGGATTTAGGGTTTAGGGTTTAGGGTTTAGTGTGGGTAGTTCTCTAAATCAGGGTCCCTTTTAGGGTCCTTTATTTAGAGAACTACGCATATAAGCTTGAATAGTTGCATGCATGTCCGGGCTTTCTCCATTGGATGGCCATGTCTGCATTCTGGCAGTGAATGGATGTACGTTGGCCCGACAACGGCTGATGTGGTTCAATACATCAAGGGTGACATCCACGCAGAGCAAGACCCGCTTCAAAGCAGGGGATGCGCTCACTTGGCAGTTGTTAACCATATTCGCAAAATCTCGATATTCATTTATGCTACAACCGCACAAGGTTTTAAAGGTCTAGGGGGGGCTAATTACGTTCCGGTCAAAACTGTCACCACGACCGGAACCTTAAGGTCTAGGGGGGGAGAAGGGGGGGGGGGGGCAGGGGGGGTTGGTTACTGTCCGGTCTGAACCGTCACCACGACTTAAGCCCAAGACCACTTAAGTCCCCTGTAGCTCCCTTAGCTTCCTAAACTCCTAAGCCTCCAGACCCCCAAAGTCCCTTAAGCTCCCTTAGCTCCTTCAACCCCCCAAACTTCCTATGCCCCGTGTTTCTATTAATACTACTACTATGAAGAAGAAGAAGATTACTATTATTACTATTATTATTATTATTGTTATTGTTATTATTATTATTATTACTATTATGATTAGTGTTGTTGTTATTATTATTGTCAGTATCATTGTTTTTGTTCTGCTGATGTTGATGGCGATGATGATGACAACAACGACCATGATCATGGTGGTGATGATGATGGCGATGATGATGATGATGACGATGATGATGATGACGGTGATGATGATTATGATGATGATGATCTTGATGATAATGGTGATGATGATGATGTTGGTGATGATGGCTGTGATTATGATGGTTGTGATGATGGTAGTGGTGGTGGTGGTTGGTGGTGGTGGCGGTGCTTCAATATCCTGAGAACCGACAGTGCAAGCCAAAACAAAGCCTACGAGCCCGAACACAATGTCCACCCCAATAGATAGCAAGAAACGCGTGCAGACACCTCGAAAAATAGCGTTGTTTTAAAAAATATAGGATAAATTCATATACAGCAAAGAAGGTCAAAAACAAGCGTTTTACCTTCACGAAACACGCGTTTTGACAAAAAACACCTGTGGAAACAGCGGCGGCGGGCCATTTTTGCATGTCTATACATATATTGTACGTACTTATTTATTTCTTTATGTATTTACTTATTTATTTGTTTATATATATATACACACACACACGCACATGATCGTCCGAGTGTCAGGCTTAGAGCCTAAGCTGCAAATCAAAGACAGTGGGCCGGATTGCGTTCAGGTCAGGATGAAGAATTGGCAGCAATCCCTAAACCCTAATCCAAGCACATCAACTGGCCCTTGATACCTCAAGAGCCTGAGGCTGTTAATCTTAAGCCCTATGGAATAGCCCTAAGCCCTAAACCCTAAACCCCATCCCCGGCTAGCTCGCCTGAGACCCGAAATCCTAGACCCTGTGCAATGACCCTTGCTGTCTCACAAGGCTTCAGTAAGCCCTGAGCCCTAAACCTGAAACCCCCCAAAACCTAACTTTACTAAGCCCGAAACCTTAACCGTAAGCCCGAAACCTTATATACATCCTAACTCTTAAAAGACCTTATCTACATCCTAACTCTTGAAAGTCCAGATAAACCTAAAGGCTCCTCACACCGCAATCATCGGCTGCGCCGACAGCCGCGCCCCCTTGGAGAAGGCCAGTGGAGGTCCAGGTTTGCATTGTTTGACATAGGCTTCCGGTTTTAGGGTTTAGGGTTCAGGGTTTAGGGTTTTAGGGTTTTAGGGTTTAGGGTTTAGGGTTTAGGGTTCAGGGTTTAGGGTTTGCCTTTATGAAATGTCCAGGTTTGTGTAAAGAGGAGTCTTTTCGATTCAGGCTGATGTTGTGAATAGGGGTCCATCTAAGGCAGAGGCCTGCAGTAGGTTAGGCCAGAGTGGAGAGTGCCCCGGAAAGTCTAAGCCAGCCGAAGACGTTTAGGGTTTAGGGCTTGAGGTACGACTGCAGGTTTACGCCAAGCTTAGGGGTCATATTATTTCCACCGGGGTTTGCAGGAGATTTTCTCCTTAGGGTTTTGAGTTCGAGGGTTTGCAAGACCGGTTCCCTGTTCGGGCGTCATCATATTCTTTGGTTTTCGGGTTTGCTTCCCTGCTCCGTCGTGTTAGTTCAGGTTGAGGGTTTAGGGTGTAGGGCTTACCCATAGGCTCCATGGTAGTTCCTTTTTGGGATTACCTTTGTAGGATCCTAAATACAAACCACAAAAAGGAACTACTATGGAGCCTATGGGTAGGTTCCTGTTTCATGAAGCGCTATCTGTTTTCATGTCTGTCTGCATGTCTCGGCTTCTTTCCCCCCACTGTCTCCTCACAGCTCCCTAAACCACCCTAAACCCCTAAACCCTAAAAAACCCTGAATCCCTAAACCCTAAAAACCCTAATCCCTAAACCCTTAAAAGCCCTAAAACCCCTAAACCCCAAACGCCCCTAACGCCGTAAACCCTTAAAGCCCTACAAAAACCCCTAAGCCTTTCCAGTGTACTGGGCTCCCCCAGACCCAAGCCTGGTCGCCATAGGAATGAATCCTGGAGACTCCCACTCCGAAGTCTGAAGATTCAAGCAGACTCTATGGGTTTTAAAGGCTGTTTAGCAATATTGTAGGGTGAACTTTACATCCCCGTTGTAGACCCATAATCTAAGCTTTGTGCAGTATTTCCCCCCCAAGGCCCTGTTTTAGGTAGTTTTTTTGCGCCGATCTTCTTGAGCCCCGTGAATTCCTCAAGTTCTGGCCCCTGAGATTTTTGACGCCATGCCCGGGGACATCTTCGTCCTCCGAAATGCCGGGAACACCTGCACCCATGCCGAAGGCCTTCTGTTCAAGACAGAACCCTAAACCCCAAACCCTACATGAAGGTGATTGGATTATGGGTCCTAGAGGGCGCTCGCGGTGTTTGCGGACGCCATGGGTTGGAATGGTCAAGTTAGGCTTGTCTCCCTGGTTCTTCGTAGGGACTGGGGGAATGGATCCCTATGATAGTCCCTTAAGGTCCCCTAGGCCCTATAGTAGCTCCAAAAACCCATTCCTCCATTCCCTCCTAAACCCTAAACCCTAAGCCCTAAACCCTAAACCCTAAACCCTACTAAGAACCAGTCAGGGGCCCGTTTTTCGAGTGTTTGCGCCTGTGTTGGGTTAACTGCACGCCGGGGCTGGGTCCGGTCTGAGAGGGTCTGGTGATTTATTATTTTTTGGGGCTTGGCTTTTCAGTGGGTTTAGGGTTAAGGGTTAAGGGTTTAGGGTTTATGTAGGGTTTAGGGTTTAGGGACTCTGCAACAATAGTCACATCTTACACACAAGAAAGAGTCTCTATGACTAGCGTTTGCAGCGCCAAGGAAAAACTCTCAGAGGTCTTTATGCTGACCACACGGCGTTGCCGTTGTTGCCTGCTTGGTTTGTTCGCATGTTCTGAGGGAGCCCTTGAATTTCGATGTTAGATGTTCACCTGTCATAACCCTGACCCCCTAAACCAAATCGTCGATCAGTCTAGCAGACTCCTCTCTTCAAGACCCCAAACCCCACGTCCCAAAAACCCACCGTACACACCACCCGCAACCCTAAGCTCTTTCTCGCAGCCCCTGGATAAGACCCCTGGGTGCACTTGAAAGTCCAAGGGTACCTGTACGTAGCAGGCCCTCACCCCAGGGAAGCGCCAAATCCTAAACTTTAAACCGTTATACCCCCAGTTCGTTATGCCCTCAGTTTTGTGGAATACCCCAAACCCCTAACCCTAATACCCGAAAAGCCCCAAACCCTGAAACCCAGAACCCTACGTGCCTCTGTAATCTCCAGAAGACACCTTTGGAACAAGGTGCTGGCAGAGTTGTTCATGGGCTACCTCATACATGGGCAGTTTTCTAAATTAAAGTCCCCTTCCCAATATAGTACGGCACCCTTGCAAAAAGGAACCCTAAAACGGATTCTAATTTAGAGAACTACCCGCAGACGCTACAAAGACCTCTCGTTGCTCGGGAAGTCAGAAAGCCTCTGCAACAACGGCAAGTAAATAGAGGGCTCCGAAGTCAGCTCACGGAAAGGTTTAGGGTTCAAGGTTTAGGGTTGAAGGCTTAGGGTTTAGGGTTCAGAGTTTAGGTTTGGAGGTTTAAGGCTTTGGGTTTAGGGTTGAGGGTCTAAGGTTTAGGGTTTAGGGATTAAGGTTTAGGAGAGCCATGAGTCATGAAGCACCCTGAGCTCCGCTGGCAATGGGGACCGCCATAAAGGGCCCTACATCAGGCGTAAATGCGAAAGTCACTCTAAACCCAGTAGCGTCCCTTAAACACTAAGGCCAAGCCAGCCCTAGACCCGAAACCCTAAACCCAGAACCCCGAACCCCTAAACCCTAAGTTCAAAAACCAAACTTTAATTCAAACCCAAACACTAAACCCCTAAATCTTAAGCCCGAAACCCTAATCCCTAAATCCTAAACCCTTAACCGTACACCCCAAGCCCTAAACCCCGACCCCCAAACCCTAAACCCTAAACCCCACATCCCTAAACCCTAATCCCTAAACCCTTAACCCCAAACCCTTAACCCTAAACCCCAAACCCTAAACCCTGACCCCCAAACCCTAAACCCTAAACCCCACATCCCTAAACACTAAACCCTAAACCCTAATCCCTAAACCCTAATCCCTAAACCCTTAACCCCAAACCCTTAACCCTAAACCCCAAACCCTAAACCCTAACCTCAGAAGCCTTGAGAGGCAGCTTCGTCGGAAGCCTCGAGTTCGCGACGGGAGCACTCGGCTCAAAACTCATTCTCGCAGCTTGGCGGTTTAGAGTTTAGGGCTTAGGGGTTTAGGGTTTTATGGTTTAAGTTTTTGGGGTGTATGGCTCAGGGTTTAAGGGTTTGGGATTTACGGGTTTAGGGGTTTAGGGTTTAAGGGTTTAGGGTTTTAAGGTTTAAGGGTTTAGGGCTTGGGTTTCATAAGTTGCAATTTATTTTTTAAAGTGGTATACTGGTGGACCTTCTGCAACGGCTTAGAGTCTTGGGTTTGAGGGTGCGGGTTCAAGGATGAGCGCTTTACGCTTGAAGGAGTAGTTGAGTTCTGGGCTCCGATGTGCTTGGCTCTTCAAGCTGTAAGGAGTTGGGGTTTCTGAACTACAAGGACGTTTAGGGTTTCTGCGTCACATTTTTCCTTTGACAGGCTTTGGATTTGGGGTCTCGCTCGTTTTGGACAAGGGGTCAGGGTTTGGGAGTTACGGTGACAGTGTATGGGGTTAAGGATCTGTTTCAGGTAACAGCAGCAACTAATGAGGTTTTATAGGTCTCTTCCGGGCTAATAGAGTCAATAGAGATCAATATCCCTTATCCAAGGCATAGGCAGCCAAAAAAACAAAAAGGACGTTGAACTTCATGCATCCTGCAGACCCGCATTAAATCCTCATTCTACAGATGGTTCAGGATTTACCCAGGACGGCTCCAGCTCGTCCCATTACTATGATTGTTATGAAGATGAGTACCGGGGTTATTGCTATCATCATCAATCTCACGAATTCGATTACTAAGATTATTCAGATTAGATTTAAACCATTGCTAGTGTCATGATCATTATTATGAGTATTAGTAGTATTATCATTTTTACTATTACCAATACTAGTATTAGTCTTATTATTATTGTTAACAATCGGCTTATTGTTACAACTTCCATTTTTAATTTTTCATCATCCTTTAGTATTCGTATTATTAGTAGTATCAATATTATTGTCATGGTTATGACTTTTCGTACGATCACGATTTGTTCAGTCCGAACTTCACCCCGAGAGTCCCTTCTGAAAAGGCGCTTCGAGCCATTTTTTCTAAGGCGAGTGGGGACCTCGGGTTTCGGGGTTTAGGGCTTAGGGTTTAGGGGACCTCGGTTTTAAGTCCACCCTGAACTCTAGGCCCTCGGAATCTTCTTTTAGTGAGAGTGGCTTGTCTGTGTTGCTGTCTCTGCGAAGCCACGGCCTGTAGCCTAAATTCGCCCTCAACTTAGCTCCGAACGACGCGTCCTATAGGCTTAAACCCCAATCCCTGGAACCATGAGGGTAGTTATCCAAATTAGGGTCCCCTTTAGGGTCCTCTTTTTACAAGGGTGCCGTGCTATTCTAACCCTAATGTAGAGAACTCCCCTAAAGGCCCGGTTAGCCGTGAAACTAATCATTCCTGCGCAAAGCCTCACAGTAAGGTCTTGGGACACACCAAGTGCGGTGCCATCTACGGGGCTACGAAGGTGCTGAAATCGAATTTCTCTTGTTAGGGTTTTGTTTCGGGGCCCCTTGCTCAGTTCCCAGCGCAACTGTAAGGGTGTCCTGTCTTCAGGTATATGTATGTGACAAAAGCCGAGCTTAGGCTTTCCCGAATCCCCAAAGCCTGAGTCCTTCAACAAAATCATTTCCGCATGGTCCCTATTTTTATTGTTACCATTATTATTATTATTCCTACTCCGGCTCACTGCCACTACCACTGCCACTACCACTACCACTACCACTACCCCTACCCTTACCCCTACCCCTACCCCTACCCCTACCCCTACTCCTACCCCTACCGCTACCGCTACCGCTACCGCTACCACTACCACTAGGACGACGACGACGACGACTACTACTACTACAACTACAACAACTACTACTACTACTACGGTGACTACGACTTGCCTGGCTTGCTCTTTTTTGTGGGATATAGCTCTCCAAACTGCTTCTGCTGACCCCCTGAACCCCAAACCCCAAACCAAGAACCCCTAAGGGAAGAAGAGCGTATAGCCCTCCTGTAGAAACAGAGCCTAGCACGGCCCCGAACCTCCAGATCTCCAGCCGGAAGCCTAAACCTGTAAACTTTAAACCCCTAAACCTCTAAACCGTAAAAACCCTAAAACCCTAAACCCTAAACCTAACTCTAAACCGTAAAAACCGGACAATTCTGGGCTTTGGGCCTTCCAAATCCCTACCTCCGAACATCCCTTGGCCCCTGGACCCTCGAGCCCCCTGAACCCAGATCGAAAGACTCCAAGAAAGCCTAGAAAGAAATCTCAACATCCCATCCCCGCCGCCTCTAAAGAACCCTGAACTGGCCCTGAACCCTACTTCCCAAACTTAAAGCCCTATACCCCAAACGCTAAGCCCTAAATCCTAAATGCAGGGATACTTCGACGCTAAGCTGGGCCCCGGCAAATCTTCGGGCTCCGCTCTGGAAGGTGGGCGCCTAAGCCCTGAACCCTAAACCCTTTAAACCCCAAACCCTAAACCCTAGGCGGTGTATGGGGTTTGGGGGTGAAGGTTCGGGGTTGGCTTAGGAGCTTAGGTCTCAGGGGTTTTGGGTTCGGGGATTTGGGTTTTGTGAAAAAAAGCTAGAATTAGGGTCGTGTAAGGGTATTTCATAACACCCTACGAATGCGCTTCAAGATGTAGGGATATAGGGCCTTGGTGTTTCGAGTTCAGGGTTTAGGTGTTTTGGGCTTTAGGGTCGATTAGAGTGTGTATGTATGTATGCCTGTCTGTCTGTCTGTCTGTCTGTCTGTCTGTCTGTCTGTATGTATGTATGTATGTATGTATGTATGTACATATATGCGTATGTCAATATATGTGTATGTCATATGCATGCGTGCGTGTGTTTGTACAGTTATCGTCGGATTTTACATTGTTTGATTGTTACATGCGGGGTTGATAATTACGAGGTTTTGCTGTTTTCAGTTTATCAGGCAGTTCTCTTGTCATATAGGCCTTTTATGGCTTGGCTGTTCAAGGTTTGGGGTTCCGGCTGAAGTTTGAGTTTAGGTTTTGGGCGTAGGGTATTCAATCCAACGTCACGAGTAGCACAAAAGGGAACACTCGTAGCCACCGTCTTCATGCCAACATAAAGGAGTCACAACCGTGACTTGCCAGTGTGATGGCTGAGGCTGGCTTAGCCGAACTGTTTCCAGCTTTTTTCAACGGGCTGCCCACCCTAAACCCTAAACCCTAAACCCTGAACCCTCAACCCTAAGCCTACACTCTGAGCTCTTTCAGGCCCCAACACTCGAAGTTGCCGCTGTCTGCAACTCGCCGTCGGCAAGTTTCAACAGTTGTTCGACATGCTCGTTGTCAACATCGTGGTGGTCGTCGTCGTAGTCGCCGTCGTCGTCGTCGTCGTGTTGAGGTCGTCGTCAGCCACAACGCCAGCAGCACGGCTCCCTTCAAAAATGCTTCATGTTGAGGGCTTAGGGTTTAGGGACCCCAAACCCTAAACCCTAAACTTAAACTCCAAACCCTGAACCCTAAACCTTAAACCCTGAACCCTAAACCCTGAACCCTAAAGCCTGAACCCTAAACCCTAAACCCTGAGCCCTAAACCCTGAAAATCGAAACCCTGAACCCTAAACCCTAAACCCTTGTTCTACGACGCTACCAGAAGGGAGCCAGGAGCCCCCAATTCTCTTTGCTTCACCCGACATCCCAAAGCCCCGCATTCCTCTTTCCCTTAGAAGCCTAAAATAATTACCAATTCTTCCTTATAGGGTTCCTTATAATGTAGAAGCCTGTATGAGTACCAAATTTCTCCGTAGGAACCCGTGTAATGCACCCCCAAAAAGGCTATTCTAATTATTCGGAGCCCTACATAAACCCCGAAGCCCTGGGACCAGCCACAAAGCTCCTAAGTGATCCCTGGTCGAAGTCTTTTGCCATCCTGGCTACCTCCAAGAACCCGAGAGCCCTAGATCCCAAGAGCCCTAAACCCGAAAACCCTAAAGCACTAGACCCTAAAACCCTAAACCCCTAAGCCCTAAGCCCTAAAACCCTAAACCCTAAACCCTAAAACCCTAAAGCCCTAAAGCCCTAGACCCTAAAAGGTGGGGATGTCCCTAAGACCCTAAACCCTAAACCCCTAAACCCTAAACCCTAAAACCCTGAAGCCCTCGACCCTAAACCCGAAGCCTTAAACCCGAAACCCCAAGCCTTGCTCTCTTCTGGTCATCCTTCGCAGGTCTGCTGCACGATCTTGGCTCCGTGGCTGCCGCTCGGACTTGCATTTTGGGGCTGCTGACGAAGATTTGATGAGGGGTTTTCGGTTCTGAGTTCCGGGTTTCGGGTTTAGGGTTCTGGGCTTAGGGTTTAGGGTCAGGACTTAGGCTTTTCGGCTTAGGGGGTGTAGGGCCCCTCGGCAGAGTTCCTTCTGACACAATCCAAAAACCCAAACCGTCAGCCGCATGCTCTCCAGTTTGAACTTGACTCCAAAGAACAATAATCCAGGTTAGGGTTTAGGGTTGAAGGCATATAAGGGCAGTATGTTCCAGAATACTATCGTGATAGTTATATGTACTGTTACAGAATATAGTATGATAATAACGTGATAGAAGGGAAGATAATAGACTGGACTAGAACATAACTGAATAGAGTAGAACAGAAATGACTATAGCAGAGTATAGTCGAATGGAATGAGTAAAGCAGAATACAACAGAATGTGTCAGAAGATACCAATACCGCAAAGAATAGAACACAATAAAAAGCATATAGTATAGCGCAACAGAATAGACTAGAATAGGCTGAAATAGAATATGCTAGATTAGAACAGACCAGAACAGAATAGAAAACAACAGAACATGACAGATGGAGCTAGAATAGCATATAGTTCAACGTAGTGCCATGTAGTAAAATGTAGTCTACTGTGGTTCTTTTTTTCAGTTCCGCGTCGGGAACACCAAAGCTGGACAGGCCTACGACCGAACCTCCAAACCTCCAATTTCCGAATCGTGGATAGCCTGCAATTTCGGGTTTTAGGGTTAAGGGTGGCGTGTTTTTGGGTTTAGGGTTTAGGGTTTTCCTAGGGTTTAGGGCAGCGTGTTAAGGCTTAGAGTTCAGCGTCTAAGGTTTTGCTGACTCGGCTGAGCAGATTAAGGCTAAAGGTGCTGGGGCATCGACAAGGGCCATTTCGACCTCAACTTAGGCAAAACCACGAAACCCAATGATTTTTGCCATGTCGACTGGAAAAATGATTCTGCCTAATTCGGTGTTCGCGATTGCCAATATCCGGCGAACTTCACCTGAACCGCCGCCATGTTGATGTGGTTTGCCCAGGCCCCTGTGTAGGGCATTGCTACATTCGTACACAGTGAGGAAATTTCCTGATTGGAAGTGGCCGAAGTAGTTTTACAAGTTCGATTTGATCATCGCTGGTTTTTAGACACGTGACATGCGTGCATCTCAAACTATTTCTGTCTTCCTGTGGGAGGCCTCCTGTGAAAATTGACCATGCCCCTGAAATTTCGAGCAACTGTTCGTGCAACCTCTTGGTGACAAGTTTAGTTTGCTCCATTACTTCTTTATACCCTGAACCTTATATGAAAGCCGCATAATACCCATAGCCTAATAACCTACTAAATCGATAACTGGGCCGGGGTTGGGTTTATCAAGCTTGCACCCAATTCTCTTCTTCATTCGCACACTGCCTCCTTGAAGTGTCCCGTTTGCCTCATGCCCCTCTCCTCGCATAAACGACAATGCGTTGCGAGGAGTTTGTACATGCTTAGCAGGTCCCAAAGCAAAAAATGCACCATAATACTGTCCTGAGTGGTTTTGCTCACCTCAACTGTCAATGTGGATGGTTTTCAAGACGTGGCTCGGCGCAGGTTAGACGTGACTCGCGTGGGATCAGATTTCTCTAGATTTCATACATGTACCTATGTATACACACTTTAACCATTGGCCACCGCTCCTAACACTAAGCGACCAAAGCCTATGCAAAGGATCTCCTGAACACCCCCAGAGCTTAAAGCTTACAAAATCCTTCAGAACAGTGCTCTACCTTTCTAGCCCTTAGATGAGCATACTAATGTGCCCCCCCGAAGCCTTGTACTAATATGCACCAAACCCTACCACTGCACCCAACACCCTATTCCAAAAGCCCACTTCTGGCTCCGGAAACTGTCGCGATTTCGGTGTCTGTTCTGAAGGGCCTCCAGAGTCAAACGAAGGCTCTGTCCGAGCGTTGTGAACTGCAGTGCTCTGTCGAGGGTTTGGTTTTGACTTAGGGTCGTAGTCCGGTCTTTTTCGTGGTATCGGAGCGTGTTGATCCGTGAAGGACACACGCGAGACCGCTTTGAAAGTGAAAGAGCCCAATACGCATGTGTTAGGAGGTCTCGTTGCGGCTGGGAGTTATGGAAGGGCGCGGTGGGCCATCGTTTTTTCCAGGGATGATGAGACGTTCGAACCGTGGCTCTGACATGCCGACAGGAGAGCGAGACATTCTTTAGTACCGAGGGCTGGAGCAGGGTTGGGAGCTGCCTTTAGTCCCATCTCTAACCTTTGCTGTTGAGTCGCCAGTTTACCACCCCAAAGGGTCGCCAGGGGTCAGGGTCCCTTGCTGGGACGCCGATGGCCGGGACGCTTGTTGGAGGCCTGTTCCACCAGGGTTGACGCCGTCAGCTACCGCAGCTGCTCCGGGAGCAGTGCAGCAGAACGTGGAGACTCAGCTCCTTATCTACACGGTGCAGCAAGGGAGAGGCGAATCCCCCAGATGATGGCGCTCGTTGAGACTGTTGTATCCAGGGACGGGTCCAAGGAGACCACGGAAAAAACCGGTTGGTAGCCCATCCGATCTTTCGGGATCTTCACTGGATGTCGATGAGGCGTGTGAAAGGCTCTTGAATCAGAGCTTTAGCTTTGAACTCATGCCCCACCCCTCCTTAAGGTTCACGGCCATGTAATTAAGCAACGACAGTCGCCAATGCGAGCTGACAATGAGTTTTCACGGCGATGTAAGCAACGACAGTCGCGAATGTGAGCACTCATTGAGGGTTCACGGCGATGCAAGCAACGACAGTCACGAATGCGAGCTGATTTCATTTAGGGTTCACGGCGAATGCACTAATTCAGGGTTCACGGCGATGTAAGCAATTTTAGGGTTTGGTAGTTAAAACCCTAACAGGAAGATGTTGGTGGCCAAATAAACCCTCAAAGGGAATGTTGGTGCTGTTGGTGGCCACACCCTAAAATCCAATAGAAGATGAGAAAACACCTGAGAAATTTTGCGATCAAGCAAACTTTCAAAGCTCTTTCTCGCCACTTCCCGACATGTCGCGCTGGTTCTTGGCTGTGGGACTGGTTGTTGTTCTTTGAGGGAGTGGCGGAAAAGACGAGCCTTCATATGAGAACTATGACTTGGATACTGCTGAGTATGACGTCGCAAATGTCTCCGAAGATGATGCCCCAGTATTGCCCGAGGTAGTCGATGGTGATGGCATGGTGGCAGCTGACGAAGGGGTGGGAGTTGGGCCTTCTGCTTCACACGAAGACTCGGAAGACGAGGAAGTGGAAGTGATTGGCGAAGGGGAGCCAGCTCACCCAGTGCCGGCTTAACCCTTTGGGAGCATTTTTGGAAGCAACTCAACATATCGATGTTGATTTGTTCGCACTGTATGCTCCGCATCCAGGCCTTTGGCAACGCCTGATCACTCGAGCCTGTATGCAGGCTGGTCGCTTGCACCACCTTGATGCAAGGGGCGATCATGACCGTTTCCTTGAACTTACCCAAGCCAAGGAGACGTTGACTGCTTGGGTCGTCGAGTTCAAAGCCATTAAGGAGTCGTCACCTCATGGCAACCACCCTTGTTTTTGCGACAACTGTCGCAAGCTCATCCAAAGGATGCTAAATTGCCCCAAATGCCTGGGCTGGAAGACCAACAGCCGCCATGACCGTGGGTATAGCTGGAGAGGGGGTCAGGTCCCCACCCCAAGTTCCTGAGGGGTGGCGGAGTGTCCTCCGTACCTCGACTTGAGCACGCATGGACCGAATCACGAGTGCCCTGTCTGCCACCACAACAGCATCCAGCGGAAGGCTCAGCGGATGCCTTCGGGCAAATCTTGCCTTGGCGTGCGCTGTACGCGCTACCCGCGGTGTCCATTAGCATACAGTCCTTCACGCGGTGCATCCAATAAACGACATCCAGATAGACGACAATAATCAGTGGGTTCTGAGACTCTGAGACCTGGCATTTTTGAACAAATGCAAAAGCTTTGGACAAGAGAATTAAGATGTGCTTGAAATCCTTGAGCTGGAAGCGAGTTATTCGATTGGTTTTGCATGTTCTTTATGACTTGTCGATAAACCCTAAACCCTAAAATCGAAAATAGTCTATCAACCCAGCTACAATGATCCGGTTTAGGGTTTAGGGTTCAGGGTTTAGGGGTTTAGGGGTTTAGGGTTTAGGGTTTAGCCACGCCAAAAAATCAGACACCTAAGCCGTGGAATCCTAAACTGTTGAAGCCATAGCCTCGCAAAATGCACAGAAGCCTTAACCATCGAACCTTGCCCCCTCTGCGGGAGGTCGCTTTTTGGAGTTGATGCTTCGGTGCCTTATTTGGCCAACAATCCTAGGTAGCATTTGCGAGACCCTTTAAAGGGGACCCTTTTGAACTCTACTTATGGCTTGCTTAAAATGGACCTTACTGAGAGGGTCTGTATCCGCAAGGGTCCCCTTAACCCGAACTCCTAGACAAACAAAGCACCCAGACCAGACTGAGGAGATGGCTGCCGGCGAGATGGGTGCATCTGCCGAGTTTGAGAAGGTGCAGCTCTCATGAGGGATTCCAAAGTTACTGTAGGGGCCTAAATTTCTAAATAGCTGCCAATACTATTTTGGTGGGTTCCTTCGTCTAGTTATGGTATAATATACCCCAAAACCCTATTCGAATTATTAAGGCCCCTACACTAGGCATACGATTTCTCTTTGGGTTTCTAAAAGGTCTGTAAGAGTACCACAAGTTTTTTCGGTCTTTTGTATTTGGGTTGAATTTCTACAAGACTTCTACAAGGCTTTTGCAAGAGAATCCTACCTGGCTTCTTTCGGAATAGGGCCGTGGGACCTAGCTGGAGGGTCATACCCTACACTTTTTTTTGTTTTTTTGGGGCGTGTACCTAGTATGAGTTTTATGGTTAAGATCTGTTGTATGGAAAATGTGGGTACCCGAAGAAGGGGTATGACGGTAGGGTTTTAAGACTGTAAGGCTTAGGCGGCAAAAATTCTCCCAGATTGACGGTCTGCGGCTTAGAGCTTCGGGCTTTAGAGGTTTAGAGTTTAGGGTTTAAGGGCTTGAGGGCTGTAGCAGCTTAGGGGTCCCCTAAACCCTAAACCCTAAACCCTAAGGGCGTTGAGTTTGAGGCTCGAGGCCTCGGGACGACTGGTTTGTGGGTTTGGTTTAGTTTAGGGCATCCGCTTGTTTTTTATTTTTATTTCTATGGGGCTTCGGCTTTAGGGCTTCCTTCAAGAGCTTCAGTAGTTAAGGGATCAAAAGGGTTTTGATTTTCAAGTTCAGACATTCGGAGGTGAGGCTGTGGTGTTTTTTGGGGTACGCGTTAGCGCTTAGTGTGGTTTTGTGGCAATTGCTCTTGAGAAGGGCTGCCGGGGTTAAGGATCGGGGTGGACTGCGGTTTGAGATCCAGAATCTAGAGCTCATCAAGTCATCAATCCTAAGTTAGGGTATGCATAGTCTGCAAGTTACAAACAAGCCACGTGCAGACTCCTATCACAGGCTTGTCAAGTGGTACTGATGGTGGACATTACCTTAGTTACCTCACGTACACTAATCGTTGGCATCGCGGAATGGTCCTGAATGTGGACACTGCAGGAATTGTCCACCAGCATCCAAACCAATCGTAGGCTTTAGTTCTGGCTGTCCGCAGGTTGCAGCCCACGCCGTGAAGGTCAACGTTTTCCACACCATCAACTTCCTGCTGAAGTGCCCCCAGGGGTTTCCAGTTAAGGGTTTTGCATAGGAGTCGCAGTCTCAATTTCCGCTAGGGTCAGATAATCTTCGAATCCAGTGTAAGAATCCTCTTATAGTAGTCCTAGACCGTTCCTATTCTGGTCGAATCTAACACAAAACCTTGTTCCAATCAAGGCTCCCTAGTTAATCTGGGTCCTGCAGGTTTGTGATGTTATTGTTTTGATTTTTTAGCATTATTATGCTTCGTATTTTTCGCAAAACTAAGCCGAAAACCCTCAACCCTCAACTCCGAGATCTACGCAATTCGGTGTGAACTTCCCGGCCAAGGACTAAGGAAGGGATTCCGGTAAACCCTACCTTACCATAGAGCGTGGTTCAGGAGACCTGCGATTGTCTAGACAAGCATGTAAATTGCCTTATATTCCGATTGCCTGCCCGCTAAGGCCACGCCGTAACTCCTCCATAAACCCATAGTTTCCGATTGCTTGACGCCCACTAAAGCCACGCCGCAACCCGTATTTTCTGAGGCCCTGCAGCCCTCTCTGCTTCAGACAAACAGGGGCTCCCAACAAAGAAACTCCGAAACCGATCGCAAAGAATCAGGGTTCAGGGTTCCCGAGTTCTCGGTTTAGGGTTTAGGGTTGAGGGATGGAGGGGCTTTGGGATTTGGGGGTTCAAGGGCTTAGGGGCTCAGGGTTTGCAGTAGGGTTGAAGTTTTTTGGTGGTGTGTGTCAGGGCTTCGGGGGTTCGTCGCGCAGCCCGAAATCCTAAACCCTAAACCCTAAACCCTAAATCCTTAGCCTTAACTATAAACCTTAAGCGCCCTGTGATTACGAGCTGGGGAGCTGAGCTGACGTCTTTGCTTGCAGATGCGCAATTGCTCGCCCTCGCTACAAAAGCCCGAATACTCCAAGGACAGTTCGCCTAAAACCCTAAACCCTAAATATGC
>CAJNJA010054486.1:9911-24802 GCA_905231915.1 Symbiodinium necroappetens | reverse complement strand
CCTAAATCCTAAAACCCTAAACCGCTCCTGCTTCATCATGTGGAAGACAAACCACTCCCGGGACTCGTCCGGGATGCCCATGGCCTCTGTCGAGTCAATCCTTTTCACCTGGGAGGAGTCGGTTTAGGGGTTTACGGTTTAGGGTTTTATGGTTTTAGGGCTTTTAGGGTTTTAGGGTTTTAGGGTTTAGGGTTAGGTTTTGTCGTTCAGAAGCTCTTGTTACACAAGTTGGGGAGGGATAGAAGCAACGATCCCCTGCTTTATAAGGCTGTAAGAGCTTTGCGCCCTGGATCTCAACCACTTGCTCTAAGATTGTATGGTTTTTTGCTACAACTGCAAAGCACAAAAGAGCGCGGACACATACGGATCCTGCTGCTGTTCTTCTGTTCTTCGAAGGACTATGGTTTTTATAATATGGAGGCATTGATATTAACTAGAACGGGGTTTCAAGGTATGTTATGTTAGAGTACAAAGATGTACAAAGGGACAACAAGGGGATACTGTTACGAGCGCGTGTGGCTTCGTTGCCCAATCAGCCTGTACATAGCCCGGCCCGTGGCACGCGAGGTATCTCAACATAGGATTCGGGCTGTATGGATGGTGTACAGGCGCCGACGACGCACAACAGTTAAGCAAAGCAGGGGACCCTCTTGCAACACCGAGCCTCATATGGATCCTCCCTAACTTTAAGTACTATCATGGTTCCCAGGACCCCCAAACCCTGGCCCCCAAAGCCGAAACCCTCCCCCAGAAAGCATAGGGTGAAACCCTAAACCCTAGACGCCAAACCCTGGACCCTAGATCCTAAACCATGAGCCCCCTAACCTCTAAACCCTAGGCCCCGTAAGCCCTAAGCCCAAATAGAACCCTGATAATCGCTGTACAGGAACCCGTTTTAAAGTCCTAACTTAAACCCTCCCTCCCTGAGAAGACCTGCTTCGAGAGATCGCTCGCCACTGAGCTGGGCAAAGTCGGCCGCGTCTCCTTGATTTTTGTTGGGTTTAAGAGGGTTTAGGGTTTAGTGGTTAAGAGTTCAGGTTTTAAGTTGTCGGGTGTTGTTTTCAAGTTTGGGTTCAGGGCGTTTTAGTGTAGGATTGGGGGTTTACGGTGTGGAGCTGAGGATTTAGAGTTTTAGGGGCGCTGGATTGAGGGTTTTCTCTGACCTCGGCTGGCCTGTGATTTCCTTCCTAAACCCTAAACCCTAAACCCCTAGACCCCTAAACGCTAAACCCCAAACAAACCCTAAACCCCTAAACCCTAAACCACTTCTAAGATTTTAAGTGAGGGTTCAGGGTTAGGGCTTATGCAACACCGCCAACCCGAAAACGGACCCTAGTTTGGACAGGCCTTGCGGGACGCAGGGTGTGGTAGTTACTCGGAGGATCGTGGGACTTCGTAACTAAGCTTATAAGTGCCTTGATTGGGGCTCGCTAAACCCTAAACCCCAAAACCCAAAACCCTAAAACCCTAAAAACCCTAAACCCTAGTGAATAGTTATCAGTAGAGCTACCCTCATCAATGACCCTGGGTACTGGAATCCCAGGATCCTATAAGTCCGCCCTCAACCCCCTAAACCCCAATAGCTCCCTTACAGAACCTTTACGGAGCTCTCTAAAGGAACCCACTGCTAGACCCCGAAAATCGGGGGACTCTTCTTTAAGAAGTAATCTAGGAGATCCTTAAGACCCCCAAACACCCCTTCTAGGGTGAGGATTTGGGGGTGGCTTTGGGTGTGGGGCGTGGCGGTAGTGCCGAGGGCCTCTGAAACCTGCAATCCAAAGCCCCTGTAGGTTCAGGGCTCAGAGTTTAAGGTTTAGGGTTTAGCGCTTAGGGGTTAAGTTGTATTTCGGGTTCAAGGTTAAGGGCTATAGCCACCTATCTTACACCCTACATTTCTAGTGATGTGGGTTAAAGTGGCTACAAACGCAGCGGTTGAGTTGAAGATGTCTTCGTCTTTTGATGCAGAAACACATCGCACCACATCCCAAATCAGGCCAGAAGGGCAAGTTAGCTGCTGAGATCCCTGATCTGCAAATAGAGCACACAGATATTATGTTGGAAGATATGTTAGAAAGTCTTAATTAAGCACTTTTAACGGCCTCAGAAGTAAGAATCTTAATGCTTCAGTACTTGAAACGAGGTTGGGGTTGCCTGGGAGTACCTGTAAGGTCTCTTACCTTAATGCTCTTCGCCCTACTTACTAGCTCGCTTGACCCGTGAAGCCTTTAAGAAAGGTCGTAGATGCAACTCTACTTGGAGGTTCATGGGTAGTCATGAGTGGGGTTTATAAGTAGGGTAACTATAAATATAACCCATATTAGTGGGACTTATAACCCTACTTATAACTATCCATGAACCTCCAAGTACCGACACCTCCAGAGCTCGAAGCCTGAACCACTCTTGCTGGGTTGGTCTTTTGAAGCCGTTCAGCGATATGCACTACGGTTTACGGTTTAGGGTTTAGGGTTTAGGATTTAGGGATTCAGGGTTAAAGGAACCTTCTAAACAGAACTCATCTCTTTGGCCACCTCAAACCCTCAGTGTAACCCCTAAACTATACCTAAAACCTAAGTAGCTAAGCGTAAACCCCTATACTTCTAAACCTAAACCCTAGGTAGCTAACCGTAAGCCCCTAAACTTCTAAAGCCTAAAACAACCTGGAGCCTAGTCTGCCGTAGGATTTCTGCTGTGTTATTCGGTGTTGGACTCTTCCGGTTTGCCAAGCAAGCAAACCCCGAAGCCGCGTCTGAAGGGCACTTTTCAGGTTTAAGGTTTGGGTTTAGGGGTTTTGGGGTTTAGGGGTCTAGGGTTTAGGCACAGTTGCTTAGGGTTTGTCAGGATTCCGGGTTGAAACCCCGTCATAGCTAGAGTGACTCGTGCCACGTAGTCAATTCTCGGTTGGGGGCTACTGCTGAGTTTGATGTATGCACAAGGATGCAGGGCTCCCTTTAATCCTCATTTCTCAGGAGCCGTCATAAAAACGAAATCAACAGGCGACGAACGTTTTGGGTAAGGGTCAGCACGAGGTCAGAGGCGTAATAGAAACACATAAAAACAGGGTTCCAAGACTTGCAAGACTGAAAGGCTAGGTTCCTGCACCCTAAGCAACTGCAAAACCTGTGGGAAACAAGCCAAGTCGCATCGTGAAACTTGATGAGAGCCGAGCGCATCTGCACTCAAGCAGAGGGTGGCAAACTGCTACTTGGATTTCCAGACATGTCTACTGGAAGGATCAAGGGACTTAACAAGTGGGGTTGTACTCCGGGTATCTACACCTATGCGACTTATAGTCATAAGTCATAAGGTACTATTACCTCCGCTTACAAGAACACTTTGCTTGTGTAGGTACGTTTTATGTCTGCCAGATCTCTGCTGGAGGACTGTCTGTGTCTGTATCGGGGGAATGTCCCAACTCATGACGAAGATATGTCATGCATACTTAGGCCCTAAACCCTATACTGAGGGTTATAGGCTGGAGGGCCTCAGGGGCTTTTTCTTGAACCCACTGGGTGCGCAAGCTCCTGTACTTAGAGGATCATTGGATGTAGTAAGTAAAGTGTGGAATAAGGTAACCATACTTACAGCTACTTAGAACCCCAATAAAGGTACTTCTAACTACTAACCTTAATTAGATGATCCTCCGAAGTAGGCTCAGAGGGCCAACCCTCCACATCCAATGCAGCCTGAACATTGCACACGCGGCTCGGATTCGCATCGCGCGCCGGCCCAAATGCTTGTTTGAGGGCCGGCTGGTGCTTGGTGCTGCAAGGCCCTAAATCCCTAAAACCCGGAATCCTAAGCCCTTAACCCAAGACCCTAAAACCCTCAATCCTGTTTGGGTTTGGGGCAGAAAGAAACCACAAGGCAGGACTTGGAAACTGCCACCGGCAGCTGTATTTTTGCAAGCCTTCGAAGGTCCTTCAAATACAGCAGCCCGGCATGCTACAGGGAGTCACTCAGGAGGGTTTAGGGTTCAGGGTGTCACCTTAAGTCAACTGCGGTCCGCCAGTGCTGGAAATTCCTCAAACTGCCCCATTTTTCTGAGCCAGAAACCCCCAAATCGGAAACCCGAAGCCCTTTTTGGGGTTTAGGGTTTACTAAGCGCAAAACCCCACATCCTAAACGCGAAGCGGCCGAAACTTCGACTTGGTCTCCCTCGTTGCCTCCTCCACTTCCTTGCTGTAGCCTTCCTGGTAGACTTGGGAGTTTCCGAAAATAGGGGACCCTAATATAGCACCCTGAATAGTAGGATCCTTATTATAAGGACCCAAAATCAGGTACCCTAATTTGCGGAAAGTCCCACTTGGTGGCAGGCTAGGAGCTATTCTTACTTTGGGTTTAGGGTTTAGGGTTTTGGGTTTAGGCTGGGAGCTAGTCGTACTTCTCCAGTTTCCCAAGGCAACTAAAGGCAATGGGCCAAAGAGCTGTGAGGGTAGTCACTATACTCCTGAAAAATAGGGTGCAGGTGTTGTGTGTGTGTGTGTGTTTTTTTTTCGGGGTTTGTCGCCTTTCCTTAGGCTTTAGGCTGTCGGGGGTTTAGGGTGAAGGGGATGTTAAGGTCTAAATACCCGGAGGATTCTGCACGGCACTCTTTGCACGGGCTTGATCAGATATGTGAAACATAAAACAACAACAACCAAACCATGCTTACACCAATCGTTACGTCGCACATAGCTTCACGCAATCTTCAACCTTCAAACCCTGTTTTGACTTGCCTTAAATAATTCCCTAAATCAGGTTCACGAATCTTTGGATGCCATCTCAGCTCCTCCCTATCTGCAGGCACAAGGACACCCTACCATCACTAAAACCCTAAACCCTAAAAACCCTAAAGCCCTGGAGAACCCAATACCCAAAACCCCGAAACGAAGCTGCAGAGACTCCCAGGGACTCCGAGGACCCCTTGAATCTGGGTTTACGGCTTTAGGGGTTTAGGTGTTTAGGGGTTTAGCGTTTAGAGGTTTAGGGGTATGGGGGTTTAGGAGTTTAGGGTTTAGGGCTTACGTGTTGGGGTTTAGGGTTTAGGGTTTCCTATTAAGAGTCCCTGCCTGGGATCCCTCCATAGTTTGAGGAATCCTGATGCGGCCTTCGGAGTCTCTGCGCCCTCAACCGCAGAGTCTAGGCGCTAAGCGCTAAACTGATAAATAGACGCCAACTCGGAAGGGTTTCGAGTTTATAGGGTTTTAGGGTTTGTAGGGTTTTAGGGCTTATAGGGTTTATAGGGTCAAGGGCTTTAGGGATGGAGGGTTTAGAGTCTATCATAGGGCTTACAGCTTCTAGTGCTTGGGGTTGACAGCCTCACGACCAAGAAACCTTGCCTCGGGCCCTCTTTTGCGCGCAGAGGCATCCAATAGGCGTGGAGTCGATGGAGCCCTTCCTGGAGTGGCCGGTGCTGCAGATCCTGGGGTGGCCGCTCCACTCCACGTCTCGCATGGTCTCTGCCGCCCAACTTCCGGAGCCCCGAGCAAGCCTCGCAGACACTACATCTGACCCGAGGCGGCCGTCTCTTGCCCTGACCAGCGCTGCTCCTGGCATTGCTCATCTCCTTCCCCATGGTCTCCGCGACGTGTTCCAAGAAAGCCGCCTGCAGCTTTCTCTGCTCGGCCTGGCCTTCCTCCGAATTTTGCAATGCCATGGTCACGAAGGCCATGAGCTCAAGCTGCCGCTCCTGCAACTCAGCAGCCTTGCTAAGAGCACAAAGACATTGGGCACCACACGCGACTCGACGTGGGCCTCCGTCACCTTCTGATCCACGTCAAGGATCTGGGTTTAGGGTAGACATTGTGACTTTTGATCATTCACCTTGCAAAGGACAGGGCCACGGCCATGGACTGAACATGGATGCAACAACCTTCCACACTCTCAAAACCCTTCATACAATCCTATAAAATTAACCCTAAACCCTAAACCCTGTAAGAGTCCTTGAAAAGCCAACCCGCAACCCAACCCCGAACCCCTTTCGCCCTAAACCCGGCAATCTTAAATACTTGCAAACCCCACCCAGAAGAACAAAAGCAACAGCACCGGTCTCAACCACTCCGGCCCGAAACCCTTAAACCCTAAGCCCTGAACCTCTAAATCCCCAAAAGCAAACCTCATATCTTCCATGGATCGTAGAGCATGAACTTGGCGGCGCATTCGGTCTCGTCGGTGGGCTCTGTCCGCAGCTGCTTCAATAGCTCGTCGACCCCACCTGAGGTGGGCTTCTGTTTTATTTGTGGCGTTCAGGTTGAGCGGTTGAGGCTTTTAGGGTGCTGGTTGGGCTTCAAGAATGTAGGGTCATGGACCTTAATGGCTTTACTGCGAGGTTTAAGCGCTTTGCGCTTCGGGCTAGTCACATCTCAGAAGATGCTCCATTATGTCAGCCAAGAAGGACAAGCAAAATCGAAGCTAGGAACTAGCAAGGCTTCTTCAGGTTTCTTCGAACCGTATACTTACAATTATAAGTTTGTGAGCCACCTGCAATTTGAAGTGGAATTATACCTACAAGTCCCCCTGCCACTTCCAAGTAAGTAGAGCACGCATTTCAAGTTAATGCTCATCCCATCTAGCATGTCGCGCATCCATAGCGAGAACCCCAAGCGCTCCATGTACCCAAATAATATATTTACTTTGGGCCTACAGTACCACTTTAGGGTTGAGGATGTAGGGACCCATATAGGGACTAAATTCAAGGCCACAGCATATTCTACAGAATTTTTGGTACATGGACGGCACAGGAAAGAGTACCTTGCTGATCCCGGCTTCGGGAACCCGCTAACGGCTACTGACTACCTGGACGACCCCATAACCCAGAGGGTCCATTTTGGAATCAGGCACCCAAAGACCATCCCTGTTATGGTTTTGGGGGGCCTAATTCCAGAATGGTAGTGTATGTGGACCCTCTGGATAAACCTTCCTGTCTCGAGGTTCCCCGGCTTCCTTGCATAAGTCCTTCTTAATGACGCTTGCTTGAAATCTCCGTGCTCTCCTAAATACTTTGACACTAAGTACCCCGCCGACCGAAACCCACGCCCCAAAGCCTAAACCTCAGACTCTAGGTCCCCTTTGAGCCCTGAGCTCAAAACCTGAAAGCCCGTATAAACAAACTGTGAAACCCTGCCGCAAAACCATTCTAACCCCGACCCCTCAAAGCCTGCGTACTATATTTGACACATTATTGTCTGGCTTTGCCTGCAGGCCGTATTTACGTGAAGTCTTGCGCGTACAACCACTTCTACTGATGTGTCCACTTTAACTGGTGGAGAAGTAGATAGTAGCCATAGTCTCTGGGCCTATTCGTCTGAAACCTCGGAATCACCCTAAACCCTCAACCCTAAACCCCCTAAACCCTAAACCCCAAACCCCTAAACACCTAAACCCTCCTAACCCCTAAACCCTACACCCTAAAGAATCCGTTTAGCATTGCGGAAACCTCAACTCAGCACCCTCCAGCCTCAAGTTTGAGCTCTGTTTTTCTCTTGCGATCTTTCTCTGTTTCTCGACAGCCCAACATGTCTTTAGATACGCATTAGGGTGAGAAAGCTCTAGGGTCTAGGGTTTAGGGGTTTAGGGTTCAAGGGTTTCGGGGATTAGGATAACTGCACAAAGGGCTCCACTGCAGATTGCCGCCGGGACGCCAGTGGGGCGGCGTGGAGCCGCATCCGTCAGCCCTTCGTTGCCCAATGCGTGGAGCCCAGCGGCGCCACCCTGGTATGTTTCCACAAGGCAGGGAGTTGGATCCCTAAACCCTAATCCCTAAACCCTAACCCCTAAACCCTAAACCCTGATCCCTAAATCCCAAACCCTAAACCCTAATCCCTAAATCCCAAACCCTAAACCGCAATCCTTAAACCCCAAACCCTAATCCCTAATCCCTAAACCCTAAACTGCAATCCCTAAACCCTAAACCCTAACCCATAATCCCTAAACCCTAATCCTTAAACCCTAAACCCTAAGTGGGGTCTGCACACAAGTTTAAGGACTAAGAACCCAGGCCCTGGAGTGCAGGTCGAAAATGACACGGTTTAGGTGTTTAGGGTTTTAGGGTTAGGGGTTTAGGGTTTAGGTGTTTAGTGTTTAGGGTTGAGGGTTGCTATTTATGTGTCTAGGTCTATAGAATTACCCTAAGATTCATGCTATCAAGCCCACTCCGAAGCCCCATTGTACTTTTCATGGTCCGAACTTGCAAGCGGCGAGATTGATTGGGATCCAAAGAGCCGAACATCTTGTAACAAAGGGCTCTGCAGCATCGTGTATGAGACTTGTTATTGATTTAGGGTTTTGCGTTTATGTTTATGGTTGTGTGACATAAGGAATATATCTGAACCAATGAAGGGGGTATTGTGCCATCTGCAGATACGGCCGCGAAATCGTCAAATTGTTGAACACACTTTACACAGGTTTGTGTGCCTACTCTCCCAGACAGTTATCGTTTCTGGGTGCAGCTGAAAACAAGCGAACGGCTTGAGGACTATGCGCGGACCTGGAGGGTCAGGGATCGCAGCAAGTAGACTTTTCATACTTGGTTTTAAGTTTTGGCCAGTAACATTCACGACCCTTACATTCAAGCGTGCTACCCTCCTTAATCCTGTCCGTCCTCCTCTCAGCCGGCAAAACTCATCTTTAGACCCTTCCTTACAGTGGTGTCGCGTTGATGTTTACGATGCCTGTTTTTGCACTTCAGCATGAGCACAACCCCTTCAACCACCTCTACCTAGAGTCTCCATAGTAGTTCTTTTTTGGGGGATACCTTATAAAAATCCTTAAGATAGAAATGGTTCAACCAAAAGAAGGAACTACAATGGAGACAACAGGTACTATCTCTTCAACACCCTAGGGAAGGGGTCCCGCCTCGGCACCCATGAGCTGCGCCGTCTGCACCATCGCATTGTCCTCAAAGGTTGCAGTGGGGGTGTCCCCCTCCGTTTCCTCCTCCTCTTCCCCCCCCCCCACTACCCGGCATCATGCTGCAAATGCCCTGTTTGGGGCCATGAGTCCTTAGTATACTGTCGGTACACCATTCGGTTCCGGTGTTAAAAGCTCTACGCCGTAAACCCTAAAACGTAGGTTCTTGGTTTCGTAAACCCTAAACCCTGTGTACACACTAAACCCGAAACCCTGAACCCTAAACCCTATGTAAGCCCTAACTCTAAACCCACCCTAGACCTTCTGTAAACCCTAAGCCCTACGTAAACCCTAAACCCCGTTAACCCGAAACCCTATGCAAACCCTAAACCCTTGACCCTATGTAAACCCTAAGCCCTAAACGCTATGTAAACCTTAAACCCTAAACCCTATGTAAGCCCTAAACCCTAAACCCTATGTAAACCCTAAACCCTATTACCCCGAAACCCTATGTAAAACCTAAACCCTACACCCTATGTAAACCCTAAACCCTATGTCAACCCTAAACCCTATGTAAACCCTAAGCCCTAAATTACAGGGCCGTAGGAATTTGAAGTCGCTCCGGGGGCCCCAAGCAAGTGCAGCCAGCTTTGTGTTTCGACGGGTACAAGGAGAAGTCATAAAGTACCCCTTCATAGCCTTTATAGTACTCCTTATAGAAACCCTTTAAAGAATCCTCCAAGGAATCTGGAAACGGAACCTCACCGAATCCTCAACCCTAAACCTTAACAGACCCCTTACAGAAACCCATATGGGTAGTTCTCTAAATTGCGGTCACTTTGTAGGGTCCCGTACATAAGAGTGCCGTACTATATTGGGGACCTAAAAAGGGACCGTAATTAGAGAACTACCCACATGGGCCCTTCAAGGGAACCCTAGCCTAAATCCTAAACCCTAAACCTTAAATCCTAAACCCTAAACCCTATACCCTAGTAATTGAGAGAACTACTTCCCCTTTGCCTTTGAGGCTTCGGCCTCGTCCGACTCTTCGTCCGCCAGAACGACATCGGCAGCTCGGTCTAAGGCCTCTCTCCCCCCAGGGGTCCATGTACACATATGTACACGTGTATGTATATATATATATATTTGTATATGTTTATGTATTTATGTGTTTGCTCATATGTATATCTATATATATATATATCTATACAGATATGTTGAAGGCTTAGGGTTTAGGGTTTATAGAGTTAAGATTTAGAGTTTAGGGCTTAGGACTTTTGAGGGGTCGGTTTGCTTTTTCATACTTACGCCTTAAAGTTGGGGTTTGTCTGTCTTTGGCGTTAGGGCTTTAAAGACTTCAAAGCTGTGCTGCTTCAGCTGTATATAGGGTCCTATGTGTTTCTTTGCGTAGGGTTTGGGTTTATACGTTTTGTTGCTTGGGGTTTGAGGGCTTGCCTTTTCTGCTCAGAATTAAGGTGGGAGCTCTACTGGGCTCTCCGGTATACCCAAGGGTAACCTGTTAAACAACTCTTCTCTGTGGCAATACCCGCAAAAAAAAACAAGTAGAACACACAAAGGAAACAGACTTGGGGACCTAGAACCCTTGCTAACAAGTGCAAGCCCGAACTTATTCACTCCGGAAGTCCGTTTGTCGACGTGTGGACAGTAAACCCTTCCATGTACCCGTTTAGTAGGGTTTAGGTTTTAGGAGTTGAAAGGTTTAGGGTTTGGGTTTAGGCTTTAGGGTTTAGGCCTTAGGCTGTTTCGGGTTGAGGGGTATACTTAAGCCGTAAAGTGCCTATATAGAAACCCCCTATATAAGGCCAAGGTAGACACCAAAAAGGCACATGGACGCTTCAACCCTAAACCCCTTAAAGGAACCCTTAAAGGAACTCTTAAAGGTAACTTAGTACATGGAGCCTTAGGATGACTTACTATGAATGCAGTTCCTTGACGATTTAGGGTTTAGGGTTTAGGGCTTAGGGTTTAGGACTCTGAACCACGAGCCACTAAACGAAGTTTGAAGCCAAATCCCCGAGCCCCATAGATATCTTTGACCTCTAGACTTAGGGTAAAAAACGGAATCGTCGGCCCCTGAGGCTGGCCCAGAGTTTCTGACTAATTTAGGGTTTGGGGTTTAGAGTTTAGGGTTCAGGGATTAATTAGGCTTTAGGGAATCTAGATTCACCCAGCATGCAAAAAAATATAATTAAACACCCATTAGAACGGGCCTCACACTCCATCTCTCTGTGCCGCGTGGACTCGTATTGCGCCGATTGCCATCGCGTCTGGACGGCCATGTGCTCCTCTGCCGAAAGAGGGCATAGCTTTTCCATTTTGCGTATTGGACAATTCTGTCGCTTTTCTTAGGGGTTTGGGTTTAGACTTAAATTAAACGACTGCAGGATTACCTTCAAGCCCCTTCACCCCAAATGAAAGCCGAATACCTGTGAATTTGATATAGATCATGGTACCAAGCAAGGGTTTAGGGTTTATAAGGGTGACTAAGGCCTCTAAGATTTAAGGATTAAAGGTAGTCTCCTTGGCTGAGAACCCCAAAGCCATGTAAACCCTTGCGAACACCTTGACCCCCCGAGAAGATCCTTCAACGCCAGATAAACACACTAAGCCTCCTGTAAACACCTCACTGGTGCGCTCTGAGAAGAACCCTTTGACTTGAATAATATAGGGGCCATAATATTTAATACTTACTAGTCGAACAAGGTTTTGGGGCCCATTGTGCTATACTTATANNACACACACACACAATAGTATTGGTAATTTTTTCGGCTCCTGTATTCTTGGGGGCCCCTGGCTCAGTGTTTCGCAACTTGCGGACTTGCGGATTTGGAGTTTGAGGGCGAAGGGTTGCCTTCAACTACCATAACCGACTGTTTTGTACGTGACTACTGTAAACCCTAAAATAGAATGTATAGGGTCCGTACAAAAAACCGGTTGTGGCCTTTTCGGTGATACCTAGGGAACCAACCAACAGCGTCTACCCTACAAGTACCCTACGGGGCAATGTGCCCAAATAGTATATACTTTGGCCCGACAATACCGATAAAGGAACAACGTCACGGACAAAACATACAATGATTGGGTCCTTAGTAGGGATGGTTGGATCAACCTGCTGGGTGTGAAAGGAAAACGAACCCTAAACCCTTCCTTAATTAAGGGGTTTTGGAGTCTCTGGGCAGCATTTTCGGAACCCTTATGGCATCCTTCTATAGGAACCCTTATAGGAACCCTTTGTAGCATCCTTATAGGAACCCTAATAGGAACCTGTATAGCATCCTTCTACCCAGAGACTCCAACACCCCTTAATTAAGGAATATACCTTAAGTCTCATCAGGGTTCCTATTATAATTTAAGGTATGTTCCTTAATTAAGGGGTTTTGGAGTCTCTGGGTAGCATCCTTATAGGAGTCCTTCTAAGAGCACCTTTATGGAAGCCTTACCTTTATGGAAGCCTTGTGGGAGCCCTTATGACATCCTTATAGGAACCCTTTTCGGGGAACCTCTATAGAAGCCTTCTAGGAGCCCTTTTAAGAGAGCCCCGGTTTTGCAGCTTCGGGGCCGAGGCGGGCGCCATGGACATCTGACGAAGCCCTGGGGCCGAGAATGACTGGGAGGCTTAGAGGTTTTGAGGGTTAGTTGGGTTTTTAGGGGCTTTTAGGGGTTTGTTTAGGGGTTTAGAGGGGTTTTTAGGGGTTCAAGGCTTTTTAGGGTTTTTGGGGTTTAGGGGTCTTGTAGGCTGAAGGTTGGGGTCTAGGATATTGGGATCAAGGCGTTTCGGGATAGGTTCAGCCACAGCCTATACCGCAAGCCATGGGAAATGAGCCCACGACCCTAAACCTTAAACTCCTACCCATACCCCCCACAAAACCCTAAACAACGTCGTCGTCGTCGCATTAGTAATGCTAGTTTCCTCCCCCAAAGCCACCCCTAACCTCCTTACCCGAAACCCTAAACCCTAAACCCTACCAAGCCCTAAGCCCTAAAATACCTTAAACTCTTCTAACCCCAGCAATCGGAACTCGCTACATGGGACTTAGTAAGTAAGCGTTCCTTAAAAGGGTTCCCTTAAAGGGATCCATATGTGTTTTATAAGGGAGGATCATGGGACTTAGACTTAGTAAGTAAGGATACAAGTACCTTTATTTGGGGTTAGAAGTAATTGTACGTAGGTGTAGTTACCTTATTCGTATAACCCTACTTTCGGGTACTAAGTCCCATGATCCTTTAAGCACCCCCCCCCCCTCCGCCGTAGAAGCCTTATTGTAAATTCCTTATAATTAAGGAATATCCCTTAAATCTTATTCGGGTTCCTATTATATTTTAGGGTAGATTCCTTAATTATATTTTAGGGTAGATTCCTTAATTAAGGGGGGGTTTGGGAGTCTCTGGGAATCTTGCGGAGAGCACAACCCTAAACCCTAAACCCCTAATCCCTAAACCCTAAACCCCTAAACCCCCAAACCCTAAACCCCTAAACCCTAAACCCTAAACCCCTAACCCCTAATCCCTAAACTTTAAGTAAAGCATCTTGCGGAGAGCCCTAAATCCTAAACCCCTAAACCCTAAACCCCCAAACCCTAAACCCCAAAACCATCCTTTAAGTAACGAATCTTGCGGAGAGCGCTGATCTGCCGGCCTTCGGCAGCCAGAGCACGGGAGCGGATGGCATGCTTCTTCACTGCCTCTAAGGGGGGATCTGTCTGGGGTCTAGGGTTTAGGGTTTAGGGCTTAGGGTTTTAGGAATTTAGGGTTTAGGGATTTAGGGTTTAGGGTTTACGGGTTTAGGGTTTAGGGTTCAAGATTAGGGTTAGAATCATGTTGTACAAGGACTACGCAACAAGTTTACAAAGCTTCACAGCTCATCGCACGCATGCGAAGGTCTTTTCGGTCATGATTCCGGCATCTTACTAAACCTGTACACAGTGCACATGTGACTGCAGGGTGCAGGGCTTGAAGGTTTCGAGGGTCCGGGATGTTATCAATCCCATAGTCCGACAGGTTTCGCAGACTTGTCCATTCATGTAGTAGCGCATGCCTCTCCAAGCCCTGCATGCCGTTTATGCCAGGGTGTGTTCGAGGGCATGTCATAGTAGAAGTGCATACTCAGGCTGGTCCTTCGTAGGGTTCATGTTATATCATGTACACTTCATGGCTTCTTGGTTGCGGGCTTTCTGCGTGCACAATCTTGGTGACTCAAACAAACTGTAGATTCCCTGAATTCACCTGAAACCCGAAAGGCGCGTAAGTGAACAAAAACACACCTGAAAGCCACGGAGGCCAATAAAAGCCCATGCACCCCCGCTATATCCGATAAAACTCCTAAACTAGAGCTCTACTTAAACCCTAAAATCTGCAGAACCCGCATCCCGGACACTATAAAACCCCTATGAAACCCTTATGGGTTTAGGATTTAGGGTCTATAGGGGTCTAGGGTGGAACCCCTTCGAAGCTTACCTACTCAACTAAGAAAGCTGGTGCCTTTGCTTTCCGAGACTGGCGTTCCACCTGCATCCGAGGTCTAGTCTACGTCTCAGGAGTCTCTGTGGGTTAGAGCTTAGGGTTTGAAGGATTCGGGTTTAGGGCTTAGGGTTTGATGGATTCGGGTTTAGGGCTTAGGGTTTGAGGGATTCGGGTTGAGGGTTTAGGGATTGGGGTTAGGGTTTGTAGGGCTGCAAGCTGTATATGGGTACAATATAAGTATAAGGGCCCCTTTTTTAAAGGGGTGATAGAAGGGTGATATATAGAAGGGCTTCTTACGATGATATGCGGATTTACAGGAGCGACTTGTCAGGCCTCGTTTCAATAGGCCTATAACGGCTGCATGAGGCTCGTCATTGTATCTATCACGGACGCAAAAGGAGTCAAGGTTCAACTGTCATGCAGGGATTCGTAGTTTGAGTGAAGGGTGGAGGGCCTTGGTGTTTAAGAATTTAAGAATATCAATGACACTCAAGAAACAAGGGTTTTTGAGGCTTGTACAAGCCGCCCTTTGGGGTTTAAGGAATTTGGATGAATGTACAGTGCAGCGCTCCCAGGCCCCTCCA
>CAJNJA010054475.1:0-24807 GCA_905231915.1 Symbiodinium necroappetens | reverse complement strand
ACCACCACCACCACCACGACCACCAGTTTGTAGCAAGACATGCTTCTTGCCAGCACTGTGCCTTCCCAAAGATATTTCATACCCGCAACTCTAGGCATGGGAGAACATACCATACGATATGGCGATTGTTAACATCGAGCTTACGCGCCAACCAACGACAGCTGCGGCTTCTGCCAGCCTCCTCCGAAGCCGCATCATCACCGGCTGCCTCCCCCTCAGCTGCAGCCTTGCGTGTGGCATAGCTTGGTGCTGCCGTTCTCCGAGGCTTGGAGCTTAGCGCATGTAACGCTCTACTTGCTTTCACGGGCTCTCCCATGCAGGCCAAGATGGTTAGGAAGCTGCCTGTGGGAATGAAGAACGTATGGTGTGATGATTTAGGATGTTCATTTTTGGTTCTTATTTCGGCTCCGGTATCACCAACAACACCCGACACCTCTAAGCCGCCTGAAACCACTGCACCAGCTCCTGCCCTCACCACCACTGCTCATGGGCTTCGAAGAGCCAGTCGGCAATTGCTTCGACGACGGCTTGTTCTATGCTTTTTCTATGTGGTACTGCTGCCACCGCTGCCACTACCGAGATTCCGGCTACTGCTATTACTGCTGCTGCTGCTGCTGCTCCACCTCCTCTCCCCGTGGATAATGCCAAGCTATACTCTTTCACTTTGGCCATTGCTAGCATCCGGCATAGGGCCAACTAACGACAGCTGCGGCTTCGGCCAGCCTCCTCCGAGGCCGCATCATCAGCGGCTGCCTCCCCCTCAGCTGCAGCCTCGCCGTGGAAATGAAAGGAGTCGTGTGGTTGCGATGAAGACGAGTTCGAGCACAGGCGATATGCTACCAAGATTAATTACACGCCTCTCTCAATCCCAGCTTCAACCTCCTAAACCCAAAATTTTGAAGCCGTAAACCTCAATACCCCCAAACCCTCAACGCCAGTTTTTGAAATAGACTTCCTCCGACCTCCTCGGTCGGCTCTTCCTGGGCCACGGCGTCTGCGCCGCTGTCCGGGCTCCCGAAGTTCCTTGAAGGGGCGTTTAGGGTTTTCGTTTAGGGTTCGACTCACGCACTCGCACGCAGGCAGGCATGGCTTCATAGGTAGCAAGCTCTTGGGCTTTAGGGGTCTCAGGGCATGTAGGGTTTAGGGCACATAGGAGTTCATGGATGTGTCAAGAGATGCAAATCACTTGTTGTGGAAAGGGCTGCGATAAGGCTTTGCCTTGCAGAGGTCTGGGGGTTTTATATGTTCTTGCACTTTTCGGGCTCACTGTTCGGAGTGTGCAGAATGCTTCGCAGTTGTTGGGTTTAAAGGCTCCATGGGTCTAGGTTAGAATTGCTTTAGGTTCGGATTCAGGAATTCAAGTTGGTTTTCTCGGTTAAAGGGTTTAGGAAAAGTCGGAGTGTGGGCTTCGGGGAGTGAAGGTTACAGACTTAGGACACAGAGCATTGGTGGTGTAAGAACAGCGAGGATGCCAAATACTTAAACCCCAGCTTCCTGGATTTGAGGTTGCTCACAGAGTTCCCGAATGCAAGCCATAGCCCGAGACTTCAGTCTCAAACGCCGCCGCCGTGAGTTTAAGCCTCACCGCTCCGGAAGGACTCACTCTCGAAGTCCATGCTCGAGATCCCCCCAGCCGTGAAAGGTATTCCTCAAACTTGTCTCGCCGAGTAAACAGAACACTGCAACCCCAAACCCCGAAGTCACAAGCCGGGCCACGACGGCAACGACTCCTGTGGCGAGGCGCCGCTGGCCGACAGTTCCTGATCTAGTGCAGCATGTGGCTTCGTGAGCAGCAGGCCCTGCAATCCGTCGTCAAATCTGTCAAGTCCAGCAATCACTGCACGTGCGGCTGAAAAACCAAGCTGCGACTGCCACGAACCGTCGGCGGATGGAAGTCCAGAGAAACTTGAAAACCAATTACTCTCTCGCAGCTCGGACACTGCCAAATGAGTCGCGACTCGACCCTCTCTGGGGTTCAGGGCTTCAGCATTGGGGCCTGGGGGCCGTTTGCTCTTCCATGTGTCGGCTCTGGCCGATGAGACATACTCTCTCCATTCAAAACTTTGTATTTATTCAATGAACTCAACGAGCACAGGTTACTTTCAGGGTTCACAGGGATTTTGGTTACTAGCGACCCTAGCCAACTCCCTGCTTCCGAGTCAAGCCACCTCCCCGTTCTTCTTGGCACCTTGGAAAACTTGAAGCAGAAGCCGTCGGGTTGAGGCTATCTGGATTCTGGCTTTGCGTGTAAGCGCCACGTGACGTAGGCTGGGGCCTGCTAGGGGTTTCCGGGGTCTGGGACTTGATCACTGAGTCCTGAATGTGAGCCAAACCTTCGATGTACTAAGCCTTCAGCCGCGGAAGAGGTCTGTATAGATCTCGCACCCAGCATCGCCAGATACGTCGACACCACTCAGAACAGCCGGCGTGCGACATGTGTAGAGGTGGCTTCTAGAGTTTGCAAAGCCGCCCTTCGAGCACTGAGCACAGATGCCTGAAGGATGCGAGTTCCCTAAACGGGGTTTACCTCCACTGGCTGTCTATGTCTAGGACTCCCCGCAATGAACATCAACAGAATTCAGTACCTGCAGGGCCCCTTGTTTTCGGAACCTCCAAATGACGACTGCCTGCTGGGAAGGTGCGTTTGGCTGCCAGTTTCTCACGAATCGCCGCAGCTCGCTTCTCGCTTTCGGCGCCTTTCTCACCTGGGAATCACAGCTCAAACTGATCAGCTTCATGAAGTGCTGGAGGTTAAAAACTAAGAGTGCCGGGCAAAAGTTGCAACAGTGGCTAGAATGAGCATTATGGCCATTGCCCAGCAAATCCACTGAACAGAGTAGAGTAGTTGATCCCTTGCATTGCTTGCAGCGGAGGCTTGACCCCCAACCAAACCTCCCAAAACCTCGACCTAACATCCCGAAACAACAATCTGCACGCCCAGAATGCTGCCCCATGGAAGTTAAACTTGCACTGAATCAAGAACCAGCTCAGGAACTGCACCGAAAGCGAATGTTATATTGAGGTACCTACGCGCGAGGGTGCTCAACATCGCTATTACGGTCCTCGTTTCAAGGCCGTTGTTGCAGCAACTGCTGTTCCTTGGGTTTGGGTTAGGTTTAGAGAAGCTTAAAAACGAGAGTTTGAACTAACGGGTAATTCCATGAATCAGCAGGCCTACGATAATTTCCACAAAATAAGGAGACCTTCCTGATTCCCTAAGAAGACAAGTTCTTTAACATTATTTCCATCGCAAGGACACCAAAGCGGGCCCTAGCTTAGGAAACCGCCAACTGAAGGGTCTTTCCGAAATTCAACTGTACCTCGCAGACAACCTTAAACAATGCCCTCCGCCTTCTCCATCGGAAAAAGTATTGGATTTGCCTTTGCTTGTTGCTCTTGCGTTACGATCGTTATTATGACTGGCAGCGTTCTGTGCGCCAGCCAAGCTGAGCCTGTTGCGGTAACGCTGCGGTGTTGGCTACTCTTGTGTTCGCGAAACCCTTCGAGTTGCAATCGGCCTCGGTCACAACCAAAACTAGTTGGGCTCTTGGGCTCCATGCCTGAATCCAAAGGTTTTTATACCAATCATGTCAGCGTCACATTAAGAGTGGATGACCAAGCAACAAGCCTGTCAGTCTTTGCTGAATACGGCCACTAGGCAACACAACGGATCCAATATTCAGTCGTAGTACAATAGTCACTCTATGGCATGTCATGCACTTTCGAACAATGCCTTGACTTCGAGGCCTGACTTTGCGAGGAACTAGAATGCAGACGAAGCGCTGGCTTTTGCACGTCGTGCCTCGACTTTCTCCCGGAGCCTTTCCGCAACGCTGGAGAAGCTCAGATGCTCAGAAGCAGTAGGGCAGTAGGCTTACACCTTCAATGACATAACTTCGAAATACCTCGCATTTCGCGTACCTCCCACCAATTGATCCCCAAACCATGCCCAAACGCCCAAACCCAACACCAAAAAAAGAAAACAGGCTTTCGAGCATCTGGAATTTGAACATGGATCCCTATGTCGAAACCCCGAACCTGCCACCCTAAGGCACGATACCGAACCGCTGGAACCCATACCCGAAAGCCTCAGCTCCTCTTTTGCCCAAATAAAACAGCACTTTCCCAAGTCCAAATCAATAGATTCCGGGCTCTGGTTTAGGGTTTATAGGGTTAGCCTCGCCCAAAAACCTCGGCTCTCAACTCCCTAAATCTTCCTTGACCTGTGGCGTTCGGATTCTAGGACGTCTGTGTCCCTTTGTATTCCCCCTGCAACTATGCTTGAGTATACCCTTAAGGTACGCCATATCTCGGGGTTAGCTACAGGATCTTAAAGGGTTTCAGGGTTCAGGGTTTAGAGTTTTGGGGGTTAGGTCCTCGGGAATAGGGCTCTGGGTTCAGGGCTCTTAGGCTCTTAGGGTTCGGCCACTTGGGGCCTCTCTTCGCGACTCTTTCGAGGGCCAGCGGAGGCCGCGGGCGTCCCCTGGGCCTTGAGGAAGTGGGCCTCCTGGGCTTCAGTAGGGCTCTTAGGGTGCCGAGCAGAAGGACTACACATCGGCTTGCTTTATATAAGTCTTAAAACTTAAACCGTTAGAGCCGTGAGAAGGGGGTCTATACAAGACCGTTCCCACCTGCTGTGGACTTTAAGAGGAACCTGAAGTCCTAGGAGTGGAAACTGATAGAGACCGAGCGTCTGCGGGATTCTTGGCTGCAGCCTTCTCAGCCGGCTTCTCCACCGGCTTGGCCTTTGCGTTCGTTCAGGTTTGGGGGCTTCAGGGTTCGAGGTTCAGGTTTTCAAGTTTAAAGTTGAAGGTCTCGGGATCGGGGTTTCGGCGCTCACACTCGGACAACTTAGGGCCTTTAGGGTTTTGGGCTTGACAGCGGTTTCGGGTTTCAGTGTTCTCTACCACTCATAGCAAAGCTGATCCCACCCCACTGCTTGGGCTGCAGAGCAAACAAGAGTGACAAGGTTCGATTTCGTCTTAATGCATTGGGGTTGACGGTCCACGGAGTACATGGCTTTAAGTTAATTCACGCGTTTAAGGACTTTGGGGTTACAAGGGTGTTTGTCGGGCAACAGGGTGAGGCAGTCGACAACTGCGTAACTGCAACATGACTGCAGCTCCATGAGCAGAACTTCATCCCCCTATCAAGTTCAAGCAGCACTGTTGTCTTACAACTACCGCGAAGGTTCTAACATTTTTGGGCTTTGTTGCATCGGGTTGTTAACTTGGGATCCCTTTTTTGTGACTGCTCTCATTATTTAGACTGGCATCTTACGGAGAGGCTTTGCCAGCCACTGCCCGGCAACCCCGAACACTAAACCATACCAAAGCCATAATTACTCTTCCATGGTGTAGGGTGGCTGGCCAGGTGGGTGGTGGGCGAGACCCTGCCTGGATTGCTCTGAACCCAAACACAATGCACGAAACCTCGACCGCCTGTACACAAGCCCCATAATTCGCGAAATGCTTTCTGGACCGATCATCTCTGTATGTTCTGAGAGGGCGGCTGCCCCTGAACTGCTGCGCTTTCCTGGCTTGTTCACCTCGCAACCAAACGCAACTCTTCAAAGGGCCTTGGTGTTAAGGACCCTGTAGGGTTCTATTTCATGGGACTCCTGGGGTTCCGGTCACCCCAGAAGGGTTAAAGGTTACCTACTCAGCCCCTAAGTTTCTACTACAACAGCTTGACCTTGGCCAGTTGGCAAACCCTCCGTGCAACCTGCGGCCGTAAGGTCTATGCTCAATACCATGAAACCATGGAACTCAAGTTACAGTAAGCACTCAAACTTGGAGGAATATTCATTTGGATGCTCATTCTTGCAACTGCTAGTCTTACTCCGGTGGTCGACGAGAAATATCGCCATGCCAATGTCTGCGATGCTGGTTGCTGATAATTGCAATGCTCATGGTATCTAGTCATGGCTTGAAGTATCTTGTGAGATGTCTGTTGTGACTGCGAATGCCGCCTACGAGTAGTGATGCTGGTGGTGCAAGCCCTTCAACTTCCACAGCACTGAGATATTGCAGTGAAGCACCGCCTGAAAATGTAAGGCCTCTTGAAACCCAACCCCATGTGTTCTGCGACATCGTCCTTTGCAAAACTTCGCAGCGAGCTCTGACCTGAAGATGCCAGAAGCTCCGGCCGCCTTGCCCCACGTAGGCCGTAGCATAACACCAGTCTCTAGTAGTCTATATAAAGCCCCGAAGCTATATTCCTATAGCTCACAGTAGTAGTCTATATAAAAACCCGAGGCTATTCCTAGAGCTGAACAGCCGTGTGACAGTCCGATTCACCGTCCTAAAAAACTCTTTTTGCGGCGGGGCGGCCATAATCTTGGAGAAGGCCTGGGCTCCCGCGCAGCTCGCCTAAGACACTTGGAAGAAAGTGGCCTTCAACTAAGGGGTGGGGCCTCATCTTCATTGTTTGTGGTATGATTTGCTTTATGAAAGTGATGGATGGTTTGGGAGGTCTGGGAAGATGCAGTTGAACATGTGGGGCCTCGGGCAATCATAGGCTAAGACCTGAAGAAACGAAAGAAACCCAAGAGGCACACAACTTGAACTGCTGTACTACAGTGTGATATTTTACAGGAACTCAGAGCCCTCGCAGTGCAGAACCATCACAAATCGGATGCCGCCCCTGTCTGCCAGCAGCTCAGCCCTAACCTAATCATTTCAGATCTTGGTTTTCGAACCCGGATCGATCAAAAGATGATCAGGGTACAGTGCAATGGCAACAGCCCCTCTTGCAAGGTGGCCGAAAGTGCCATCTTTGTGCAATCCGATCGTCCGACACCTCTTCTTTCAAGCATGCAGCCCTTTATGGTTGAAAACCACTCCTGATGCGAAGCCACGCGCTGGAGGACCATTTCTTTGACGGCGCGGTAGGCCTTCTCCACCTCTCGGGCCTTGTCGTGCTTGTTGACCTTCTCCTGAGTTGGTTGATCGATTAATCTAGCGTTTCGGTGGCAATCAATGTAACAGTGGAATTAGGGTTCTGTAGGGGCAATTTGGCTTTAGATTTCGGAGTGACTTGTTGACCGTCTGATGCCGGACTCTTGATATTGGGGAGCATCCTCCTATATTGCTAAGAAGCCCTTCGAAGAGGCAGGTGGCCGTGTCACCAGCGCGACACATCCCCATTTCCTGAAGAGCAAGACTGAAATTGAATTCCTGTGTATCGTCCCGTACTGAAGCCCCTACAGACACGAAGCTCAAGCCGCAGCGTCCAATCTGCCGATGTATTCACTGCCTGATTCGGCCTAAAGCCTCACCCCGTAGATGGAAGGGAAAGCCAATGTTCTGAAAGCTTGAGAGCGTCGAAACCTGCAGAGTCAAGCACTATGTCATGCAGGCCTACACAATGATAGATTAGGGCTCCAGTTCACAGCAGCTCATTCTATGGGCCTGGAACCCTTTATACCGTCATATATCCACAAGCTCACCAACACCTCAAGACTCAAGAGTAGGTAGGTGTGTCAGCAACTGAAGAACCCAATGCAGGCCCGAAATACCAGGATCCTCAATTCAGGGCCCCTCATGTTGAGAAAGCCCCCTGTTTGAGCCCAGAGCACATACTGCCTCACCAGACCCATGGCACGCTCTTTCAGCTTCGGGAGATCTGACTCCTTTGAGGTTTCGAGCGGCTTAGGATCAGAAACCGGCCATTTTTGCATATACGTATATATACATATATACATAAACATGCAGCTAGCCATTCTTAACATATATATACCTATACACATACATACACATGATATAGTATATCTATATACACCTATATGTAGTTATCGGTGCGTGGGTGTATAGGTATGCACGCATGTATGTATGCACGTATGTATGTATGTATGTATGCATGCATGCATGCATGTATGTATGTATGTATATGTGTACATGCTCTCTATGTGTGTATATTCACATACATACATATGGGTTTCGTTTCAATGGTGGTGTATGTTTTCACTGTGTTTTGCAACGTCGAGCCCGCCAGGCAGTTGGTTTAGCCTCCAGGGTTGCGGGCTTAAGCTTTAGGGCGGGCTTAAGAAGGGGTTTAGGGTGTATTTAGGCCGTCTTTCAAAGGCCTTAGTGTTCAAGCTTCAGAGTCTGAGTCTTCGCCACACAAATATAGAGATCGCGAAAATAAAGACCCTGGACGCTAGCCCCTTAAACTGCAGAACTCAAACCGCGTAGCGTAATGTAAAGATATGGCATCTAATGCGTTCAAAGCAGTGGGCTCGATGATCGAGGAATGGTGGAGTTTGAGTCTCCTGTCATGGAGATTCCTTATTATTGGCACAGGTCAAAGGGTTGAGGCCAATAAGGAGCTGCAGGGTCGGCGTTGCAGTGTGGTATGTCCTGTGTTGCGATGTTCGGACAAGCTCAGGCTTTGCACTCTCCGATTAGCGCAATCGTGTGCAGCCAGCCTTGCGGACGGTAAAGCCCGGAATCCGCAGTATGGCAAAGGGATCGGCCATTCCGCTGACGAGCTGCTGACTGGGAGATGAGGGTTACAGGCGCCAGCCGCAAGGCAAGGGTTTTTCAGTGGCAAAGCATCTTCTAATCTAGTCTGTTACGGATTGGTTGCTCTCGAGGAAGCGGGCTCTCGAGGAAGCGGGGTACTGAAGTTAGGCCCGATGAATGCGGCTCCGGGGCGATAACAAACTTGAACCTCAGTGCTGGTTTCTGTTGAGGCCAAATGGTCAAGCTTTCCACACCCTCTGCTACATGCCCGTATGTGTCATCGTGAACGATGTACAAATGCGTCTGTGTCTTCATGGACTTCATGGATGTGCACTTCAAAACTTGAGCCGAGGCACGCGAGCACTAGCCCTTATGCAACAGCAACACCAGCGTGACCCCACCTTCTCACACACGAACCTCTTCAGGCGGTGTGGGGCTAGACCGACTGCATAGACTCTTGTTGTTGTTGATTGCTGGTTGTTGTTTGCCGGCTGTTGGTTGTTGATTGTTGGTTGTTGTTTGTTGTGTGTTGTTTGTTGTCAGTTGTCAGTTGTCTGTTGCGGTTGTTGTTGTTGTTGTTGTTGTTGTCGTCGTTGTTGTTGCTGCTGCTGTTGTGTTGGTGATGTTGTTGTTGTTGTTGCTGCTGCTGCTGCGGTTGTTGTTGTTGTTGTTGATGATGTTGTTGTTGTTGCTGTTGTGTTGTTGATGATGTTGTTGTTGTTGTTGCTGGTGCTGCTGGTGTTGTTGCTGTTGTTGTTGCTGTTGCTGTTGCTGCTGTTGTTGTTGTGGTTGCTGTTGTGATTGTTGTTTGTGGTTGTGGTTGCTGTTTTTGAGCTGAAAGCGGAAAGATGCTGGACTTAGTTCGTCTTGCCAGGCCATATCTATCGCCTGCCTGAAAGCGAAGTCTTAACTGGTAGGCAGTCGTCCAGGTGCCTACAACAGACGCCGCAACCGACATGTCCACCTGCTTTCACTGGAGATCGGGGAGTTCGAGATTACTGGTCCGTTTCTTGTAGTGGGCGTTTTTGTGTGGAACACCTTAACTCGCGATGGGTGCCTGTGCTTCGGAATTCCTGACTGAGCAGTGTGCAAGACTATTGGCATATTGGCGAGGAAGGCGACGAAAACGGGACATGAGTCCTTCAGGAAGCCTTGGTAAGAGCTTGTTTAAGCACCAGATATGGCGTGAACAGCGACTTTCGCTCCAACGCTTAATGATTAGCCGGGATGCAGAGATATCGCATGCGCCGACCGATGAATTTATGACGCTTTCTTTGTTGGGCCAGGCCCTCTGGCGTTTGCCGTCAGGCAGTTGAAGGCAGCGGGTCGGTGCCAAAACCCCGGAGCCTCCAACGCCGCAAGACCTGACTTGCAAGTCTAATACCATGGGCGTGCTAGTTGGGCTTTTGTGAAAAAGGCTGTAACAGTTCACTGTAACAGATTCAATCGGGCATTGTTTCGGATCTTTTGCTGATTCGTCCCTCCGGAGGTGAAACTTCAGCTGCTGAGGTCTTTCTCAAGCAGATGCGGACTCTTGCCCGTTATGGGGTCTGGTATTGAGACGGCGACAACTATGGTCTGCTACCGACTACGAGTACGGCGACTGAGGACACGACTGCCACTCCTGCACAAGGAAAACGACGATGTCGATACTGGTACTTCTGTCTGCGAGACTCTCAACCACTGCTGCTATTGCGGTTCTACGACAGGTTCTGCTACTAGCAGCGGCACTGCAACATGCGACAAATCAGTCTTTCGACTAGTTACTGCATGCTAATGCGCTCCAACAACAGGCAAGCACTTGTATGCGTTACCTTGTTCCACATGCTCAGCCGCCTGCGCCTCCCCTTCCCTGGCCGAGGCATAGCGCGGGGTTCGTGTGCCCTAATCCCAATCCCTATGCCCATGCCAAGCATCGGAGTGCCACAAAGCCACCCGGGCAACGGAACCAGTAGAATGCTGCAAATTGCGGGGATGTGCAGGGCTTCTCAGGACTATCTTAGCTATGCTTGCTGCTTAAGCCCAAACTCGCCGAACTGAGGTCGACACAGAATCCAGGAAACGCAGGCAAGCTTGCCTTGTGCAAGTGGGAACAAACCTTGCGCCATCACACGGGTGGTGCGGCGCTCCCTGCTACGGCTATGTACTACTATTTTACTGCTGTCTGGGTAAACGACCACTTTTCTGACAAGTGTGCCCCCACACACCTAAATCCTGCTCCTACAGCAGCTGCAATTACTGCACGGCTACCACCTTGTTGTTGTTGTTGTTGCAAACTCCCAAAAGGAGAAATACATCGCCCGAAATGTGACCGGCGGGAGCAGAAGCGCAGCGCTGCATGCGTTGCCTTTTGCATGGGAGTGGGGCTGGAGTTGACACTTCGTTCTCAAAACGACGAAATCCCTCACTAAAACAAATTTTGGGCCCTCTTCTCAAAGCAAGAAGGCAATGCGTCATTGCCCAGCAAAGAAACGAAAATTCCTACGGTCCTACAATATCAGGCCTGCTGAGCCCCACAACCCTCACCGGAGTGCCGAACCTTCGAACTCGAACTTTGATTTCTTGTTCTAACTCCGAAATCCGAACCCGCCAGAGACAACAGACTTCCAGAGAAATTGAAGTGGGTATTGGGACTTGCATCTGAAGGGCTGGGTCCAGTTTAGGACTTGTCGAGTACGGTCGCTGCGGTTGTTGGCGTTCGGTTACAAGTGGGTGTCGCCCCGGGGAAAGCTTAAGCCCGGCTCAGGCCATGGTGTAAGAGAAACCGAAAGATGCTGAGCATCCAAGTCGAAGGCTTGCATTGCAGGATTTGTGGCTTTGGGCTGAAGGCTTGCCATGAACCACTTGATGTACCTTGTGTTTTTTGCTGGGCTGCTGGCTTTTGCGAGGCCGCGGCACGTCCAATGAACTACAGTGTCCTTTACTTGTCGCAACACAGTAACTTACAGCCCTTCTACTTCTTCAACAATGCACTCTAAGCTGCAGCAACTGCCTCATCCAACATACTGGCTTTACGGTTCGGTCAAACACTTACCTATATTCCATGAACACAAATCTTCGGGACCTTGGGCACTTAAACCCTCAGGAACCTGACCCTGAATCCTGCAGCTTGAGCCCTGAACCCTGACCCTCAAACCTGCCTCAAACAAGCTGGAGCTCTGCATCTTCTTTCTTCTCTCCTGGTTGAAGGTTGGGTGTAGCTCGATTTAGGCGGGCAAGATTTCAAACTAAACTCTGAATCCCAAAGCCCAAGATGCTACTCGCTAGTCACTAGCGACGTGTTCTGTGCCAGAAGTCTCGCATCGTGGCCCATAGATCCCAACTACGTGGGGGCATCAAGAGTAAACAAAAAGGCGTGAGGCTATCCACGGACAGCAGCCGAGCTATCTTACTGACGGCCGAAAAAGCAAGAGGCCTTCTCAAGATTATTTCCTAAACCCGATACCCAGTCCTGTCTGCACATACGCCCCGGACACCAAACCTTCTTGTCTGAAGCTGCCCCTTTGCCTTCTCTCCCTTCAGTCCTGCTCTCGCCAAGGCCCGCCTCAGATGCGGTGCTTTGCAAGCTGGAATTTTCGCTGACGGGTTTTCTGAACGGTCCAGAGATCCTAAATATGCAGACCATGCGCTTCAGGGCGTCTTCTTTGGAGCCTGAGAGGAGAGGCGGCAGGGGCTTTTGACATACTCGAAATCACAAGCACAGTGCCGCGTAAGCCGTGAATGTTCCCCTAGATGTGGAAGTTGAAGCTGTTGAGCGACCTTAAATTGTGGGCGGCGCAGACACTGACGAGACAGTCAATGCTTGTTGGCGGTCTAGCCAGTGCCTGCAAGACTTCTCAACACGAGTCGGTCGTAGATAAACCGGTGCCAGAACGCAGTGAACTCTACACCTAGACAAACCCAGTTGGCAAAGAAACTGCATGTAATCCATGTTAGAATAATTAAGCCTACTGTACATGCTCTCAAGAGAGCCAACCTTGTTCCCACAAACGGTCAACGCCAAGCCTGAAAACTATCCTGAAGCCGGTCGGATGCTCTCGACGTGTCTTAACTTGTTGCGGCTTTAAGGGCCTCTTCTCCTCCTTTTCGATTTCACGGAGCATCGCAGTCCCTTCTTCGTACTCGATGGCCTCAGACAGCATCGCTTGAGGCTCGGGGGTTTGACTTCAACTACCCCAGCATCCCGCAGATAGTACCGCTCTTGGAACGGTAACTCACTGCTAGGCCATCGTCATTCGAGCAGAACCATTGACGTGGTAGTATGCCATGACAAGAGGATCGCACAGTGATTGTCGCATCATCCTTCGCATCAAAAGTTGTTGTTGAAGATTGGTTGCTGGTGTGGCTACTGTCACATGCTAGCCGTGTTGATACTAGTTCATGTTTATCTTCGTGTTTGGATCTGACTGTATGAGAAGTGGGCACAGGGCTTGGGGTTCTGCGGATCATGCCTTGTTCCGGTTTCCGAGTCCAATGGTGCTGCCGTTCTCCCTGCAACCCCGTGGTCACGCTAGACTGGACCCAGCGGCTAACCAAAAAGGACCAAGCTCAAGTCGGGCTAAAATACACGAGCATGGCAACACAAAGCTGCGAACACCTGTAGGCTTTCCACCTCCGAATTCTGAACCACACCCGCAAGAGCGTGTGCTGCTGCATCCTGCCCGAAGCTGGGAAACTAAATAGAAGCAGACAAAGCCTGACGCTCAATCTGGTAGCCCTAACACTAACCCGTAAAGCCCTTGTGGACCCACCTCGCGCCGACTCCGCAGAAAGGATTCGAAGCGCCTCACCTCAAGCAAGACAGGAAAGAAGCAGCTGCACAGGGAAATGTAAGCTGCACTTCCGTCCTGCAGCCTGTTTCCCCCTTCTATAGATACCGTGGCAAGGCTCGAAGGTTTTCAGTAGTTCACCTCGCGGTTCGCTTCCGGGACCGGGGGGTGCAGAACTAAGGCTCCGGCCTGCAGGGTCTGAAATTGTTTTGGTGTCTGCAAGACCTCAAATCCTGCGGCCCCAGAGCACCCCGCATCCAAATGGCCTGGAGCTGTATACTGAGCTATCGAGCTCAGAGGATGTAGCGACCGTTGGCCGTTGAGACGTTATCTTCTGGCTTGAGCTCGAAGGTTATGGGGTTTCGGGTTCAAGTTTATTGGTTGAGGGCTTGCCAGCCAAGTCAAACTTGACACGTCATCACGTGCTTAACACACCATCAGATACCGCCAGCATACAGGTTACATGAACACTTCGGCTCACTGATGACCTCGAACAGATCATACACAACGATAGCGAATCACCTCACAGCTTCCAAGCATCTTATAAAGCAAACAATCCGGCAAGTCACACATCATACGCAGATTTTGCACTCACGACCTGCCACGTCCCCTGCCCCCGCCTCTGAAGTTAAAGTGCAGTCCTTTGTGGCAGTGAGCTCCAAAGCTTACAATAGTTGCACGTCCTGAGTCCTGAACTTGCTCAGAACCCTTAAACCCATTGACATATGTACTGCGTGTCCTCCCCAAGCCCTGGGTACTGCTTCCTTCTTCCCTTAGAAACCCTAAACATCCCTTCCCTGCCCCCTCCCCCTCCCCAAGTTCTACAAAGCTTAATTAATGTCCAAGCCAGTTTGCAGCTTCGGCGAGCCCGAACCTGGGCCGGTCAAGTCGTTTGCTGGATGGGGGGGGGGGTGGAGTTTACGGTTGTTTCAGCTGTGGGCTACCTGGCGCTTGGGCACATGCTTGTGCTTTAAGCTGGAATCAGGGTTTTGGGTTCGGGGTGTAAGGAGTAGGGCCTCAAGCTTTAGGTTCTACCAGAGGGCCTGAGGGTATGGAAATCAAAATCTTCAGCTACAACCAGGTTGTAGTACATTGGAGCCCTAAACGAAACTATGCAACAACTTGGGGGGGGGGCGCTCTAGCATGATTTGCTGAACCAAACGAGTACAGGGCGAATCAGTGCGGACCCCCTCTCCCAGACGCCTCTGGTACACCTCCCATGTGCCGATATATGCCCCTGATACGCATCTGATCTTCTTTGATACCCCTCAGCAGGGGCGCCAATATCATGGTAGATTATCGCCCACCCAAAGCAGCTGCACCGGGAAGCCTGTCAGATGCGAGCATGGCTCCGGTCAGCCGGTCACGGTCAATTCCTGTGCCCGGCGCCCTTCTGTCAGATGACTGAAAAAAAGAACCTGCCGAACAGGAACAAAAAATTGTGCGGAGCATTGGGTGTTATCAGAGTGCTTACTGACAAGATGCCTGGTGACCAGACTCTTTTCGCCCTCGAGACTGTAGCTGTGAAGCCCAAATCCCATATCCAGCTCTGTTGCGGTTAAAGGCAGAATCCACTATGGGCGCCTAGGGTGCCGGGGCCAGGGTCCCCAGCTTCTTGAACCAAGGCGCTTGAAGAAGCTGACTAGGCCAAAGTTCAGGAACACCTGCCCGATACCTCGTGCACGGTTAAAGGTGCAGTGGGTTTAGGGTCGTCTAGGGCTCGGGATTTCAGGGTACGGAGGTGGCAGTCTTGGTGTTCGGATGTTCCCTTGGAGCCTCGTGGAAATGCCATTCCCAGGTCATCCATAGGCTTGAAGACGGCACTGTTCGTGTGGTTTCGTCAAGCGACCCAAGATCCAGGTGTTGTCTGGGAACTCGTCGTAGAGATCCTGGAGAGCTGCTTGTGCTAGCCAGAAGTCAGGCAAGAGGGGTTCCAGCGCGAAAGTTGGTGTTGGATGAGCATACGATGTTGCCGAAGATGCAGGTCTTGATCGTCACAAACAGAGGACTACTCACTACAGAAATCTTGGTATAAGACAGACACAAAAATAGGCTGCTTGCAGTAGAGCTTGGAAGACTCTAGTTCCGTGCATCTGCCAGAGTTGGGCTTTTCGGAGGGCAAGGCTGGGCAGCATGGAACTCATAACCGACGGGAGCAGTTTGTTTGGCCGTTTTGTTTTCTGGTCCAGGGTTGGTTTCAGGCGGCTTCACGGGCTTCGGGTTTAGGATACTGGCCCTGGGCTCTGGATGCATTAAGGGAACCGGTGCAGTACCCAAACAGCATCCATAAAGGAGCTCTTACAGCACCCTGCTGACCAAGCCAAGTGGCGCTGGTCACGAAGCCGACGACCGCGACAAATCTGCATCGGTCAGATCGAGGCTAAACAGGAAGACCCTGGCCCTCTCATACAGGAGTCTGAACAATTAGTCCTTATACCCCGCTCGTGGTGCCTCTGTACAACCGGCAGAATTTGCATCTGGGCAAGGAGGACAAGGGTGAGCTGCTCGAGGCCCAAATTAGGTTTAGAGACATGGCAAACTGGCGATGGTTAAGGGGGCATTCCGCTATGTACCTTGACCTCCGCAGCTCCAAAGAAGCCTTGCAACAATCAAGCGCACGAGCCCACAGCCAACCTTATCGCGGGAACTGCGAGTGCAATGCACATCAGGCTGTGCAAACCAGGCAACTTGATGAAGTTGTTCAACGCAGGGCCGGTTAGGTCCTCCAACGGTCCGCCTCAATCAAGCGGCATCGATTGCATTGCGGAGGAGTTCCCTGCTGATTCTGTGGGGGCACACGACGGTGGGCTCCAAACCCGTGGCCCCTAAACGGTAACGGCATTAAGTGTAGTGTAATGAATGATAGGAACTCAAATGCGTGTGGCGGCCTACCACTCAAGCACGGAATCTCAGAGCACGGCCAACTTGCTCCCCGATGCCAAGAGTGTCATACCTCGTGACATCCCATGCAGACGTGTCGATTGTCAGAGAACACGGTTCACGCTGTAGGGTGAGGTTGCAGGGCGGTAGATGGACATCAGGCCTCTTCTATCTCCACAATTGGCATAGCAGATGCTGCAGTGGAGCTAACTCCGTGCTGCATCAGAAGGTACCATGAATGCCTGTCTTCAGGCGCATTCTTCCTCCGATTGCTGTTTGCCGAACTTCCTACTATGAACCATAGCCTAATCTCTAACAGCCGCTGAAACTTGACTCGCCAGTGCTCCAAATTCTCAAACCCTAACAAAGTCTGCACTAGATTGTCGGTCGTAGGGTTCAGGATTTGAGTCGTTCTCAGGTTTCGACCCCTGAAACCCCCTAAACCTCGCATTTCCAACAGCTCTGAGCTGTCCGGAGACGACAATCCCTCACAAGACCTATTGCCTGAATCCTCAGGACCCAAACCCTACGCCCCTCATCCCAAGGCCTAGACTCTGAGCCAGCAGACCGAAGCGTGCTCGACCCTGCAGCCTACAGCAGACCCTAAGGCCCACTCTATTGAATCACCAAAAGTATGCTAAAACATCCCTGGTTGAAACTGTGACTGCTGGCTGTCAGAACACGACCCGCCGACATGATGCCAAGGATCCAGAGATGAAGCCTAAAGCTCTAAAGCCTCAAACACCTTGCTTGAAGGTTCAGGAGTAGGTAGCCCAAGTAGAGCTGAGCGGTTTTCCTCATCTACAACCGTCCGTCTAAGTCCCCTGATCACCCTCGAACCCGTGAGGCATCCACTGCTGGCTATTGGTTCCCACCACTTCGCCTTGCTTGTCCTGTCCGGCTCCAAGGGGCAAGGCTTAGGAAGATTGCCCTTCTACGGTTCCGTAAGGACCTAGAAGGAGTTTAGGGTTTAGGGGTTTCGCGTGTAGGGTTTGGGGTTTCGGGGTTCGGAAGTCGGGTTGAGGGCAAAAGGCTTATGTTTAAGGCTTAAGGTCTAAGCTACACTTCCTTGGGCGAAAGAACCCCTAAACGCCGAAATGTTCCAGTTTTAAGTTGCCAAGAAAGTGGAAGGTTGAAGTATCGAGGGCAAGTGGGCTGGAGGCTTACGATGTAGGTCGGGTCTGGTGATGTGAGGGCGTTGACGGCTAGAGCAGACCTTCAGCCCTAGATCTCAAACCGGGCTCAAGGAAGGCACTGGGCTTGCTTTTAAATCCTGCCAAAGTTTCCAGCGAAGAAATCCTAATCCCTTTGCACGTGAAGACTGTATCAGGATTTCAGCTCCTTCAGATTCAGAGTTCAACTGTCGCTGAGGCTGGGAAATGACTAGGTTGGTGGCCCCGCACGCCTCCTTTAGCAAGGGTTCGGACATGCAGCTGGAACAGCATGTAGGAGCAAGACAGTTTGCAACGGCTTGGCCATGAGAGCCATGGACGAGCTGCAGCTGCCAGGGCAAGCGATGACTTTCACAGCTGGGGTAGTATTTAAGTTCTCCTGTCAACCTCAACGAAGTTTCTGCGATATGTCTTTTTCAAGGACATATTTTGATGAGCAAGAGGCAGAACAGCACGGCTGATGCCGACAGTTCATACATCGGATCTAGGATCCACATATTACTAGGAAGGGCCCCGACACACAAAGTTCTAAAAACCCTGAAATCTCCACAATGGGGAAAGAAGGACCCTTCATGCACGCAGGAGCTACGGGTAGTATATGCGAAGCCACTCCAGACCTTAAACCCTGGAAAAACGGTTTTGCAAGGGTTTGGGAGAGGTCCTTGAGCATGCCGAAGAGGACCTTGGAATTGAGGGGGCTTAGTCGCAGGCTTTACAACTTCAGGGAGTCAGACTCATGATCTAGACAGAAGTCCATGCTGGGATTTTGGGATTTCGGGGTTGCCTTTTCGGGCTTGCGGATCTACTGAACACCAGAGACTCAACCGGACAGATTTCGAGATGTTCTGCTCTGCGCATAATCATGGAACCCTAAGCCCTAAATCCTGGGACCCGAAGCCGCAACCTCCAGCCCAGCGATCCCCTGCAAACTGACAGCAAGTAACAGCTGGTTCGTACGACTTGCAATGAATCCAGTGGAGGCGCATACTTCCTCGCTGCGTCCTGGGCTGTGCCAAGGCTGAGGCTGGCTTCAGGGCTGTAGGAGTTTACGGCTTCGGGGCTGTAGAGTTCTCGGCTTCGGGAGCTTAGGGCTGAATGATCTGGAACTTCTTGTCGATCCTCGAGACATGTTCAGATGAAAAGTCTTTCCGCGTCGTCATGAGGTAGAACTCCTCCTACAGCAAAGCTCCAGACGGCATGAACATGGACGCGCCGTGCTGGACATCCACCACCATTCCGTGTCCCAATCATGTTTCTGACTTTCTTCGATGTTTGCCGCTTGAATCCATCAGGACAGACCACAACCCTAATCCCTGTAAGCCCAAATTTAAGCGCATACCTGAAACGCGAAACCCTTAATCTGTAGTCGGAACAAAACCCGAGGCATTATCATCGTGGTACCTGCAATCATGATGCTAAAGCTTGATAGACATTAAGCACGAAGGACAATAAACTACATGGGGCAAGTCGAGCTGACAACCCGGCTACAGGTCGCAGCGATTTCCCCAAAAGCGTTTCGGGCCTTTCGGCAGATTTCGGGATTGGTGTTTCGCCATTCACGACTAGTTTGTCCAACTCCCGCTTCAGTTCCTTCGTAATGAACCCTCCGTCCAAAAAAAAAACCCTGAACCCTAGGACAACATAAACTCCTACAGCCTACACCCCAACCATGCATTCGAAGGTGCCCAAGCCTGCCCGGAGTTAATGAGAAACATATTCCTGGGCAAAATGGCGCTTACCACCGAAAAGTTTCCAGGTTTCAGGGCTTTGGGCTTAAAAGCTTTCGATTTTGGGGTCAGGGTCGTTAGGGGTTTCAGGGGAAATTCTGTAGAGGGTTATGACTTTCGTGCTTGAAGGGCTTGAACATGATTGTGGGCTGAAGAAGATGCCGATTGAAGACGGCTCGAGGAACTGAGCCTTGAACCAGCCCTGCGTCCATGAACTTCGTAAGTGACGGGGGTGGCCCGAAAGTAGGGATCTCTTTTCAAGAGTTTCGAATGCTGAGGGTCCTCTGCAACACGGTGTGGACATGCAACGGCCCAATCTGCAGCAGCAATTTTTTAGAAATATAAGGAACCTTTCAAGACCTGCAAATTTCGATTATGCTTTCGAACCTCGGACATGATCCAACTAAGTAAGCATGCTCACTTCTTTCAGATGTAGTAATCCCCAAAGCAGATTTCAAGGGTTGATGCCGTGCAAACAAGGCCGAACAGATCTCCTAGAAAATCCCGCTTTGATGCCAGGGAAACCCAATGAAACTCCACCCATAGGCTCCTTAGTAGTTCCTTTTTGTGGTTGGTATTTAGGATCCTTTTAAGGTAATCCCAAAAAGGAACTACTAAGGATCCTATGGGTAAACCCTAAACTCTACGCAATATGCCAGCAGGTTGCAAGGAGAAGCACACGGAGTTGCCTCCGCTGACGAGCATCAGCAAACCCTTGAATCCGAGCAGCTGGCCTTGCACGTTGCGGACTAAATGGTAAGAGTCAGGTTTTTTTTTTTTTTTTTCCGGGCTTTTGGGATTAAGGCTGGATTCCGGGTAGGACGGGCAAGGTATATAGTCAGCTCTAGGCTTAGCGGCTTGAGACAAGGACTCAGGGTGTGGGAATCAAGGGCTTGTCCCAGCTGGAGGTGCAGCCCTTTACGATATGCTCATTTCGTGACAACGGTGACGATGACAAACAAGTGCTGTCGCTGCTTTGTGTGATTGCCGTAGTCGCAGATTTAGCAGTAGCAGTACAGAATAACATTAGGCGTTTATGCAGCCACTACCTTGGCGAAGATACGGTAATGCATGCAGTCCTGTAGCGGAACACCCACTACACGGCGCTTCCACGGGCTGCTAACTCTCTCGGTGATGAAAAGCACCCGTTTGCGCATTTTAGCGCAATAGCGTCTATTTCGCACGATTTGGGTGCAAGCCTCCCCTGCTGATTTGGACTAATTAGCGTCTCATTCGCACGATTTCAGTGGCAGCTTCACCCACAACAATGTTGGGGCCTCGTTTGCAGATTTCAGCAAAAGAGCGTCTAATTCGCACGATTTGGGTGCCAGCCCTTTTGCCGGTGAACGGAAATCCTCGCCTTTGATCGTAGCCTGGAACCAACGGACTAAGTGAATACCACACGCCTAGACCCATGGATACAGGATCAATTCCCGGATCGGTGCATCGCAACAGATCGCCGAACATCGAGTCGAACGAGTCGGCAATGATCGGGTCGAGTCGTGGAGGGCATGATATTTAAGGCTGTACGCTCATAATGTGAGCGCTTGTTTTCCGAATCCCCCCACAACCGGCTTCTCAATGACTGACATGGCAGCTTTTTCCTTCATCGAGTCAAAGCTCGTAAATGCCCACGACGGGCAGGACGACCGACCATAGTCCCACCCCCATGTGTGGGTGAAACTGTGACAGGAGCCCGATTTTGGACCTGGAAGCAGGCGGGACTGGAAATAAGAGGACGTCCGGGAGAAGACCGCAGCATCATCCTCTGGGACTTGAATCACTTCGAGCGTTGTGGTAGCATAACGTCGTGGGTCGGGCAGGATTGAAAGGACCAGACGCACGAGCACGAGAGGCTAAAAAGCATGGCCCTGCCAGGACTTTCGTCAGGTGGACGGTTTCGAAAGCAGAAATAAAATATAAGGCTAGCGTGTTGAAATTGAAATTTACAATGAATCGCACCTCAGGAACAAACAAGAACTCCCAGATGTTAACAGACGACTTGGGAAAATAAGACTATAACAACCATGAACCTTGAAGCCGCAACATGCTCGAGTGCAACTCCGTGGCCAATGACGAGTGGGGCTGCGAAAGTTTGACACATTGGAGAGAATGTTAGCCTCGGAGAGCTTTGGGTGCAGGGCTTTCTTTCGTGCGGCTTAGCACTTATTGTTCCGCAGTCTAGGATGTACAACGAGTCTGCGCATAGAATGCTTTCTCTCACTGCTCGCTCTTCACGCCGCAAACATCAGACCATCACAAGAGCACAAGAACTGCCAATACGCTGAAGACACAGGAACCTCATATTCACACCCCGAAGCGCTGAAGCTACTGCTTCTGTTCGGATCCTTTAGGGAACAGTTGCTCGATCGTCTACACCTCAAGTTCGCTCCTGACCAGTCCTGCCTAAGGAGAGAATCAAACATGGCGAGAGTTCTCCGATCTACACTTGCTAACTTCGGGCTCGCAATGCAGGAGATGACTTGCGGGAGCAGCTGAAGACCAGCTAATCACGAACAGGCAAGACTTCCGGGATGTCTTAAGGTTTTGCTCAGCTCGGATCAGCACAGAAGAACACTTGTGCTTGCAATTTGCGGTGATCAAAAATGCCAATCAAATCCAACACTCATAGACATCCCTGTTCGACCAGCCGCTTTGGTTTAGGAGCACGAGAAGTCGATGCCCTCTTGATGCTGCTGCGATCCCCAAGCCCCAGGCTCAAAAGCCTGCAAGCCCTCTTTCCAGTTCAAGCCTTTTGGAACCCTGTCGCGCGGGGGCCGGGACAGAAATTTGATGCTTGGCGTCTCGCTGAAATGACTCGATCGCTGCATAGCCCGTCAAGGTCTGCGGCCAGAAGCATGGATCTATATTACGTAGGGTTTAGCTACGGTTCATGGAGTGGGATTGTTTTCGCTGCCGCATGGAGAGTGTGGGGCTGAGGATATATGGCATATGGCCTTGTAGGAATTTGGGCATGGGACGGTGTAGGACAGTGTAGGATTCGGCTTTAGGATGTACAGTTCAGGAGTTAGGGCCGGGGGCTCACAGTCTCATGTTTAAGAGTTCAGGGCCTTTTGGCTCGAGACTCTGAATCCTGAACTATGGAACCGAAGCCGAAACCATCAACCCAATCGTAGAGTCGTAGACCCTCGACGAGGACCTCCGAAAGCTATAATAACTATACCGGTGACACCTGCGAATAGGAACCGCGAGCTGTGAACATCCCAGCCTCTGCTGTAAAAGATCGGTTCGCTAGAACACTCGCCAAGAATCCTCATATGCTAACAGTCTCCGCATGCAGGAATGACACACTCCTCTCATGTGCGAAGCAGCTACACTCAGTGGAGAGTGACTACTTCAGCAAAGAGTGGTATCCATTAGCAAACGTCAACCCGCTGCAAACGTCCGATAACACATCTATATAAAAAATCGCATCGAGCTCTGGAGCCCCGACAACGAGCTCCCCCTCCGAAACAAAATCTGCTCTAGGGTAATTAAGCGACACACCTGGAAAACTATTGGGCTCAAGTCTAGCCAAAGCTCTAAACCCTAATCTCAAAGCTTCCGGAGACCATCAGAGAGCTCTGACCCCTTTCCTGGAACACGAGCAGAACCGTGTAGCACCCTAAATGTAGCTGCCATAAGACCCCAAGTCCCCGTAACACCGAAAACCATATACCTAGCACCCCGAAGACTTCTGCCAACGAGAAAACGAACGAAAAAGGCAACCTTGAGGCCTGGAGCCCCGAACACCGGGGGGAGCCTTGAGGGGGATGATGTGGGTTGCTGGGAAACCTTGGAGCATCCCAGGCATCTGAGTATTGGGCATCAGAATTGTTGGGTTTTGGGGTTTAGGGTTTAGGGTATCAGAATTTTTGGGGTAGTTGGCTTTGGGGGTTACGGTATTACGGTATTAGGGCACTGGGCATTCGGGTTGTTCCAGTATTCGGCTGTCAGGGCATGCTGGGTGTCAGAGTGTTATTTGCGCAAACGAACGGGTATTAGGGTTTAGCCGTTTAGCCACTGAGTCATCGGCTTTGTGACACTTCGGGGTCCGGTACTTCAGGTTGACATCTACAAAGCCGAGAAGAACATTCAACACTTGGGAGTCAAGAGTTGACAGTGCTTGCCGGTTTCTCAGGACCATGTCACAATCGGAGGCTTTTTGAAGAGGAGCCGGGATTCTCTGGGTTGTTTCTGCATGGGCAAGTGTAGGTATGCAGTACACTCTGAAAATTCGCAACCCGGCTATTTCCTGTGTAGCCGCAAAGCCCTGAAGCTCCTCGAAGAGTTCGGGTCCTGACAAGCGTCAACCAGGCTCTACACTTGAAGCCCTTGAACAGATTGGGCTCTGACACCTTAGACATCAAGAAACGGCCTCCAAAACCATAGCCCTTGAAGCCCAAAGCACCCTTAAGCCTGAGGCCCTAACACCTAACATTCAAAAACATCGGCCACAGCTAAGTCAAGAAGCTCTTGTCGAGCCTCGGACCGGACTCTTCCGGCTTGTCCTTGCCTGCGTGCAGCAGGAGGCACGGGGAAAAAAACGATCCATGTGATGAAGACAACAGTTGGAACGACTAGTCTTCGAGACAACGCATACGCACCGAGGGGGTTGGAAGTGCTTGTAGCCGACCTTGTCAAATCAACGCCTACTAGCAGAAAGCCGTTCCAGCCAGATGCAGGTACAACAGACCCTACAGTCTTCTGACTACAGTAGCCTTGCACATTCACTGGTGGCTTGGTCTTCAGGCTTTCTTTCACACCCAGGCTGGTGAGATTGGCCAAGATATCCAAACATCGGTTCTCGCGAGCTGTTCATGATATGACAATCAGAAGCAAAATCGAATACAGGTTCCTACACCCTGAATGTTGGTGATTGGGATGGGCCATCGTCTCAGCTCGCTCCAATCAGCGCCACTCCCTTAGAAACTCTTACAAAAGTCCACCATCCGGGAAGTACTGCGGAAGACTTCAACGCCACCCTATGCTTTCAATCACAAGTCACCCAGCTCAGCACATGCCACAAGCGCACACTCCTTCCCCGACGCATTGCTTGCAGTCCGTGGCAACCCTTCCTCAACTCTCACCTCTTGAAGAACGGCAAATGCCAAGCCAAGAGCCGAAGACTTGCCAAGGCGCAGAACTGAACCAGCTTCTTGGCCATGGAAATGCAGGACGTCACCGTGTTGGCCAAGAACAACCTTCGTAGGGCGCTGTGCAGCTTTTTATGTGTAGGACTTTGCCCTATATAGGGGTGTAGATGTATTCAACTATACACGTAGACGGAAATATGTATTCGATGCACTATGCTAAAATATGCCAAATGGTGCTAGATAGCATTATTTCATCTTACACAACATCCTGCAATAGTATACATTCTCACACACCCTAGTTTCACAGCACAATCCGATGCCCTCAGGTCGAGAGACTCGGAACTTCTTGGCTCGAGGAAGTCGCAACAGTCGCATGGGAGGTTCTCTAAATAGGGGTTGGGTGCTTCTTTTCGTGTAATACACTTCTTGGGTTTAGGAGACACGAGCTTCATTTCAAGCACTACTCACATGCTGGACCTCAGGGCCCCTACTCGCAACAACTCCTTTCGCATAACTCGAAGACCGGCCCGTGAACACCGGCAATCCCCCGTGGGCTCTCGCTAACAAAGTTACATCACAATACCAGAACCGGGAAAGCACATTCTTCAACAACTGTAAATTCCCGCAGTAACTGAATCCGCGTAACTCCTTTAACCGAACTGTTCAAATGAACGGGATTCTTACGCAGAACAGAAGCA